>PVKV010022622.1:0-34980 GCA_004027835.1 Alouatta palliata | reverse complement strand
CTGGGTTCAAGCAATTCTCTGGCCTCAGCCTCCCGAGTAGCTGGGACTACAGGCACTTGCCACCATGCCCAGCTAATTTTTGTATTTTTAGTAGAGACGGGGTTTCACCATGTTGACCAGGATGGTCTCGATCTCTTGACCTCGTGATCCACCCGCCTCGGCCTCCCAAAGTGCTGGGATTACAGGCGTGAGCCACCGCACCCGGCCAGAACTTATACCTTCTATCTAACTGAATCCATCGACCAACCTCTCTTCGTCCCCTCCCTCCCCTCATACACCCTTCTCAACCTCTGGTATCTAGCATTCCATTCTCTACATCCATGAGATGAACTTTTTTAGCTTCCGTATCTGGGTGAAAACATAAGAAATGTGTCTTTCTGTGTCTGACTTATTTCACTTAATATAATGACCTCCAGTTCCATCCATATTGGAGGCAAATGGCATTATTTTATTTTTTTTTTATGGTTTAAAAGTATTACATTGTGTATATAAATCACATTTAATTTAACCATTCACCTGATGATGATCACTTAGTTGATTCCATATCTTTGCTTTCGTGACTAGTGCTGAAATAAACATGAATGCAGGTATCCCTCTGATATACTGATTTCCTTTCCTTAGGATAAATGTCCAGTAGAGGGATTGCCAGGTCCTATAGTAGATCAGTTTTTTATTTTTTTGAGAAATCTCCATACTATTTTCCATAGTGGCTGTACTAATTTACATTTTCACTAACACTGTATAAGAGTTTGCTCTTCTCGGCATCCTCACCAATATATTATTTTTTGTCTTTTCAATAATAGCCATTCTAACTGGGGTAAGATGATGCGTCATTGTGGGTTTGATTTGCATTTCCCTGATGATTAGCAATGTTGCGGTTTTTTTTAATTTGCCTGTTGACGATTTGTATGTCCTCTTTTGAGAAATGTCTATTGACATCCTTTGCCCAATTTTTAATGGGATTATTTGCTTTTTTTACTGTCGAGTTGTTTCAGTTCCTTGTGTAGTCTGGATATTAGTCCCTTGTAGGATGAATAGATTGCAAAAATCTTTTCCTATTCAACAGGTCATCTTTTCACTCTGTTGATTGTTTTATTTGCTGTACAGAAACTTTTTAGTTTAGTAGACTCCCATTTGTCTATTTTTGTTTTTGTTATCTATGCTTCTGAAGTCTTATCCATGAAATCTTTGCCTATAATGTCACATTTTAATTGAGGTATTCTTAGCTATCTCATCTAAAATTTAGATTCCCACTCTCCCAGTGCCATATCTCTTGTCTCAATTTGCCAGGACTTAGACTTTTATGAATCCATGAGTGTGGGCTGGCTCTGAGAACACTGCTGTGAAGGCTACATTTTTTGCAGATCACCTAGGAACAGGTAAGATGGTCTGCCAGGTTTGTACTGGAAGAGCAAAATAACACAGACTGAGTAATTTACACATAATAGAGTTTTTTTTTTTCTCGTAGTTTTGGAGGCGAGCAAGTCCAAGATCAAAGCACTGGCAACTTCTCTGAGGGCCTGTTCCAGCAAAGGTATCTTTTTGCAACAACATCCTCACGTGACAGAGGGGAAAGAACAACAGGAGATGACTGCTGTGCCCTCACCTGGTGAAGAGAGGAAGCGCAAAAGGGTCTCAGCTAGTTCCCTCCAGTCCTTTTCTAAGGTGCTAATCCATTCGTGAGTTAACTACTTCCCAAAAGGCCCTACTTCTCACTACCACCACAATGGGGATTAAGTTTCAAACACATGAATCTGGGGGGACATTGAAACCACGGCATCTCTCTTCCCAACTTAATTCTTTTTCTTCTTCACATGGGGTAACTTTTCATATGCTTTCCTTTTTATCTTGTTTATTTTTTTCCTCCTCCATTGAAACTGTGTGTGTGTGTGTTATTTGTGTATGTGTGTTTTGTTCAGTCTTTAGCACCTAGTACAGTGCTTTGCACATAGTAGGCACTTAATAAATATTTGTTAAATAAATGAATAAACTGAATTGAACTGAATCAAGATACTTCCGGCAAACCTTAAGTTCTCTTATTTATTAACAGTATGAACAGTACAGAGGGAATGGTATACCACAATTTGAAGCTATTATATTCTAAACAGAGGTACTTCACTCATAAATACAGCAGTCACATTAGCCAGGACTTAGACTTCTACGAATCTATGAATGTGGGCTGGCTCTGTGAACACTGCTGTGAAGGCTGCATGTTTTTTGCAGACCACATAGGCACAGGTAGGATGGTCTGCCTGGTTATTTATGATACCTGCAAGCAATGTGGTTGGTAGTTTTATGTGGCTTAGGTGCTTGTTTTTTGTTTTTGTTTTTGAGACGGAGTTTTGCTCTTGTTGCCCAGGCTAGAGTGCAATGGCAGGATCTCAATTCACTGCAACCTCCGCCTCCCAGGTTCAAGTGATTCTCCTGCCTCAGCCTCCCAAGTAGCTGGGATTACAGGCATGTGCCACCACACCCAGCTAATTTTGTATTTTCAGTAGAGATGGGGTTTCTCCACGTTGGTCAGGCTGGTCTCAAAACTCCCAACCTCAGATGATCTACCCGCCTCGACCTCCCAAAGTTTTGGGATTACAGGCATGAGCCACCACGCCTGGCCGTGGCTTAAACGTTCTGAATTATCTGGGGGTCATGAATTTCCTATCAAGCCAGGGGCCATCACCAGCGTCCTGGAGAACACAAAGATGGTTCACCCAAAACATTGGTTCTTTTCACTTGCAACCATGGATTGAATGTGGGCCTTAGTGGCACTCATTTCACTGTAGATGCTAACAAGCAAATGTGGCCAGGTGGCTGGTCTCTTCCAACCAAACACACTAGGCAAAACACACAGCTGGCTATTAGTTTGGGGAGTTCATAGTATCTGGTTCCAACATATCCTAACAAACCCTCCTATAACTACCTACAAGGGGCAGTGCTTTTCTAGGCTACGTCAAAATATTGCTCTAGTGTGGCTGCTGAGTTCTTATTCCTCAATGAACCATTGAGTAGTCTGTGCTCTGGGCTTAGGACATGCTTTTATACAGTCAGCACTAACTGTAAAAAAAAAGGAAGTCTGCCTGGTTTTCACTAAACTAGATTCTTTTAGTTTTACAGCATAGTTCACCTTCCACAGCGGAGAATGGCATGACCAAGTATACAATGTAATTTCTATGTAAAGGTAGGAAAATTAATCTCAGATCATATTTAGAAATTATCTTATTGTACCATGATATAAAATAATAACCTACTATGTCAAACATTTTAGAAAAAAAGTCAGGAGGGAAAGTTGTGTATTTACTATGGAAGTATGGGCATATGTTTATTCAAAACAATTATATAGCAGTCTTGTTATTTACAGAATCAACATGAAAGTCAAAGGAAGGATTTACCTAAAAGTTTTACATTTGTTATATGAACTTAATATGTAATGGTGTAAGCCAGTAATGACATCTAATGGCAATTAATATGTATTTTATTTTATATACATAAAACATCATGGTTATTGAAATTGCTATGCAATTTTAATTAAACTGGCTTGGCTCTTATGCATTATCATCTAAAGTTGCATGTATTTTTTTTAAATGAGTTTGGTTAGCCCTTTGATGTTTGCTTTTTGTTTGTTTTCCAATGGAGAATTTTATTGGCTTGTCATGAATTTTGAGCAGAAAGTTAACAGGTATCTAGTTAGTAAAAATGTATTTGTTTATTCCAATGTTTATCCAATCAAATGTATTTTCTTTTTTTTTTTTTTTTTTGAGATAGAGTCTCACTCTGTCACCCAGACTGGAGTGCAGTGGTGTGATCTCACCTTGCTGCAGCCTCCGCCTCCTGGGTTCAAGTGATTCTCGTGCCTCAGCCTCCTGAGTAGCTGGGGCTACAGGCATGCGCCACCACACTTGGCTAAATTTTGTTTTCAGTAGAGATGGGGTTTCACTGTGTTGGCCAGGCTGGTCTCGAACTTCTGACCACAAGTGATCCACCTGCCTTGGCCTCCCAAAGTGCTGGGATTACAGGTGTGAGCCACTGCGCCCAGCCTCAAATGTATTTTCTTTTTTTCTTTTTTAAAACAGGGTTTCACCATATTGGCCAGGCTGGTCTTGAACTCCTGACCTTGTGATCCACCCGCCTCAGCCCTCCCAAAGTGCTGGGATTACAGGTATGAGCCACCGCACCCAGCCTTGTATTTTCTAATAAATTAGAAGGCCAAAAAAAATCTGGCAACTTCTAGCTTTTTAGTCAAGTCTTTGTATTCCTGTTGCTACTATAAACAAACAAACAAATAAAGCCTAAATACATTTACCTGAGATTTTATTAGAAAATTCTTTATTTCATCTTAAGATATTTGGTGGCTTTCCTAGATAATCATACACATTTAGCTCTCCTATCTTGCCTTTATCCCACATTCACATATTTGTTCACTTTGAAAAAATATTTTTATGTTATCAATATACTATATGCTTATTGCAAAAAAATGTATAATCCTGCTACCCAGACATAATCACTGTTAATATTTTGTTATATATTTCCTAAGGCTTTTCTCTGTGCATCTATAGATATATTTTACATTTTACATTGTGGATATCACAGTGCATAAATAACTTTTTTTTTTTTTTTTTTTTGAGATAGAGTTTCACTCTTGCTGCCCAGGCTGGAGTGCAATAGTGCTATCTCGGCTTACTGCAACCTCTGCCTCCCAGGTTCAAGCGATTCTCCTGCCTCAGCTTCCCAAGTAGGTGGGATTACAGGCATGCGCCACCATGCCTGGCTAATTTTTGTATTTTTAGTAGAGATGTGGTTTCTCCATGTTGGTCAGGCCGGCCTCAAACTCCTGACCTCAGGTAATCCACCTGCCTCAGCCTCCCAAAGTGCTAGGATTACAGGCGTGAGCCACTGCGCCTGGCCCATAATAACTTTTTATCCTACAATTTTCTTTCTTTCTTTTCTCTTTCTCTTTTTTTTTTTTTGAAACAGAGTCTCACTTTTGTCACCCAGGCTAGAGTGCAGTGACTCGATCTCAGCTCACTCCGCCTCCTGGGTTCAGGCCATTCTTGTGCCTCAGCCTCCTGAGTAGCTGGGATTACAGACATGTGCCACCATGCCTGGCTAATTTTTGTATTTTTAGTAGAGACGGGGTTTCACCATGTTGGCCAGGATGGTCTTGAACTCCCGACCTCAGGTGATCTGCCTGTCTCGGCCTCCCAAAGTGCTGGGATTACAGGCGTGAGCCACTGCACCTAGTCATTATTCTACATTTTAAAATAGAACATAATTATTTTCTTGTGATTAAAAAAATTAAAAGTTTTGGCTGTCTAATTTTCTGTCTATATTGTACCACAACACACTCAACTATTTTTTGAGTGTATTTGTTAGGGTACAAACACACACTTGTGTGCTGTGGTCAAACAAAATATCTTTTAAACATTGTGTTGTTTTTCTATTTTAAATTGTAAATAAAGAATGTGATGAATTTAAATAAGCTCCCATTCAGGGCTACATTTCAGTTCCCTGTCCTCCCACCTCACCCCTATATATACTATGTACACAGGATAGATTGCTAGAAGTTGAATTACTTGATTTAAGGGTATGAATATTACTGAGTTATGTTTCCCACCGAAATTCATACGTTAGTTAGGTCTAATCTCCAATGTGACTATATCTGGAGAGAGGGTCATTAGGAAATAAAGTCACAAGGGTAGGACCCTAACCAATAGAAAGCACTACTATAGTCTTACAAGAAAAGAAAGATATTTCTCTCTCTCCCTACAGCCCTGCTCTGTGAGGACACAGCAAGAAGGCAGCCCTCTATAAGCCAGAGACAGCCCTCACCAGAAATCAAATCAGCTGGCACCTTGTCTTGGACTCCAGCCTCCAGAACTGTGAGAAATAAATTTCTGCTGTTTAAGTCACCAAATCTATGGTATTTTAATTTTATTATGGTAGCCTATGCAAACTAATAATGCTTTTTAAATTTTTGGAAAGAGTCTCCCTCCGTTACTCAGGCTGGAGTACAGTAACACAATCTAGGCTCACTGCAACCTCCGCCTCCAGGGTTGAAGCGATTCTGGTGCCTCAGTCTCCCGAGTAGCTGGGATAACAGGCATGTACCATCACGTTAGGGTAATTTTTGTATTTTCATTAGAGATGGGGTTTCACCATGTTGGCCAGGTTGGTCTCAAACTCCTGATCTCAAGTGATCTAGCTGCCTCAGCCTCCTGAAGTGCTAGAATTCAGGTGTGAGCCACCACACCTGGCTTAAAAACATTTTTAAAGTTCTTGACATATGTTGATGAATTACTTTCGAGAAAGGTTACCAACACACACTACTCTGGCAGTATATAAGAAGCTCTATTGCCCTGTACCCTCATCAACATTAAAAAAAAAATTTTTTTAACTTCACTCTAAGATATATCTTTAAAGTATTTAAAAGTTCATACTTTTAAAGTTTTGTTTCATCAAAATCGTCTTCATTTTTATGGCATTGCCCCCTGAATCTGCCCATGTATTTTCAAGTTTCCAGTGTAGTAATATTTCATAGAGATAAAAATGTCTACTCGGGAATCCCAAAACAAAGCAAACAAACACATACAAACATTTAAAACTTTCAGCATTTTATCATTTCTATTTTTACAGTTATGGAAAGGAAAAGCTAAGAATTAAGAACCTGAGATGGTTCCAAGGCCATGTAAAAACAGGATCAACAATCAAAGACTATGATATAGGCTCTCTGATTTAAACCACTCACTTATTTGGAACAGAAAGATTTCATATTTGTTAGAAAGTAGTCATACCGAAAAATTGCCATAGAAGTGTAAATACACTCTCCCTTAATAAATTTAAATAAAGCCCTTACTTGCAGAACACTCTCCTTTTCCTGATAAACACCCTAAATTATTATAGGTTTCATGCACAACAATTTTCTCTCCTTCTGCTGGAAATAGAAATAAGTGATTTAAAAGATAGGTTGGAGTTTAAAACTAAATTCCACTTCCCCACCTAGTTTTATACTGAGAACATTGTAATGTTCTCTCCACAAATTGCAAATATTTGTAGCATTAATTGGTTTACAATTAAATAGCAACAGAAATTTGCCAATTAATGCCACTGATAATTATCTTGTGGACAAACTCGGTGTTATGACTTCATGTCTGACTCACTTTTCCATTCTTACTCCATTCTTAACTCACCTGTTCCATTCAGTATTACTTTACAGTACATCGTGGACTGTTCTCCTAACTTGGCCTTGAATTGGCACCAAGTGCATGGAGATGAAAATATCTTTCACGTCAGTCTGTCTTGCCTCATAACATTCTCAAGCTGTTTTCCCCATTTTAGCATTTCAAGGGCAGTTCTCTCCTACTGGGTCCTCTTAAAGAGGTGCCTGCAGTTGATAATAGAACAAAGAAAATAAGAAATTAAATTCACCTGTTCTGATCAAGCAGGCAAAAGAGGACAATCCAATGTCAAACAAAAGATATTTCAAAAGTCAACGGACTTTTATTGTCTGAAAACCCAGCCAGACATGTCCTTAACCCAGAAAGTTTTTCTTATGGGCTTTGAGTGTGCATCTTAATGTTATTTTTATAACATCAATGTTAGTTTTCATCTACCATAAATAGAAAAGAAACCTCACAACAACAACAAACCACTGAGTTGAGGAATTGGAATGATGATTTGAGCAGAGTGATGAGTGAGTAGGGCATGGAATTAAAATGTCAGTTCTTCATATAGAAAATGTTACATTTCAGAAAAAAAAAAAAAAAAAAACTCCATGGTTCTAAAAAGAAGTCACTTCAGTGATACTTTTTTGTTTTTTTTCAATTTAGAAGTGAAGGGGTCAGAGGTGTTTGAACCAGAACAAACTCCATCTTCAATAGGAGCTTGGTAAAATAAGGCTGAGACCTACTAGGCTGCACTCATTAAAGTATTCTTAGTCATAGAATGAAACAGGAGGTCAGCATAAAATATAGGTCATGCCGGGCGTGGTGGCTCATGTCTGTAATCCCAGCACTTTGGGAGGCCAAAGTGGGTGGATCACCTGAGGTCGGGAGTTCAAGACCAGCCTGACCAACATGGGGAAACCCATCTCTACTAAAAATACAAAATTAGCCAGGCATGGTGGTGCATGCCTGTAATCCTAGCTACTAGGGAAGTTGGGGCAGGAGAATCACTTGAACCCGGGAGGCAGAGGTTGCAGTGAGCCAAGATTGCGCCTTTTCACTCCAGCCTGGACAACAAGAGCAAAACTCCGTCTCAAAAAAAAAAAAAAAAAAGATACGGGTCATAAAGACCTTGCTGATAAAACAAGTTGCATAAAGAAGCTGGCTAAAACCCACCAAAACCAAGAAGGCGATGACAGTGACCTCTGGTGGGCTTCACTGCTACACTCCCAACAGCACCATGACACCTTACAAATGCCATGGGCAACATCGGAAAGTTACCCTACATGGTCGAAAAAGGGAACGTATAAATAGTCCATCCCTTGTTTAACATATAATCAAGAAATAACCATGAAAATGGGCAACCCAAAGCCCTCGGGGATGCTTTATTCCTTTTCCTTCTTAATAAACTTGCTTTCACTTGCTTTATGGACTGCCTTGAATTTTTTCTTGCACGAGATCCAAGAACCCTCTCTTGGAGTCTGGTTCAGGACTCCTTTCCAGGAACAGGGGTATAACAATTCTAATTTCTTAAATGTCTAATGTGTGCTATAAATTGAACAGAAAAGATGCAAGTAAGTGTCTATAACTTACTTGAAATGAAATTAGGTTCAAATTTAATTCTTCTCTGTGTTCATTTCGGTGTGGAAAATGCCTGTTTTTTTAAAAATAATTGTATAGAACAAAGGTGTTTCCTTATATTAGGTTCTAATAAAATTGAATGCATGCTGGAAAGTAATATTTGCATAGTGTCGGTTGAGACTTAGAAAAGACTTGAGTGTAATTCGAAGAACATTTTGATTCCTATAGAAAATTAAATGGTGTTCCTCTTCTTTCTATTGACCTAAATATACACCCCGGGAATAAGTGGTATCAGAGGATACCTTAGGAGAGGTATGGCTATTCCATGTCACTACACTTCAGCCAGGTTCTAGAGAATTGAATGTATTGGTATTTTCCACCAAGAAAGAACTTTCTCTAATAAAACACAAATGTGACATAAAAATGGTAACTCACAGCTTTGTCAAGAGTGTCCAAAATTATATGTTGGCAAATTTTAGACAAATTAGATGTTATCAAGCCCCTGATCTAAAAGAAAAATAACAGGGATGGGCGTGGTGGCTCACGCCTGTAATCCCAACACTTTGGGAGGCCGAGGTAGGTGGATCACTTGAGGTCAGCTGTTTGAGACCAGCCTGGCCAATATGGCAAAAATCTGTCTCTACTATAAATAAAAAAAATTAGCTGGGCATGGAGGCAGATGCTTTAAATCCCAGCTACTTGGGAGGCTGAGGCCCAAGAACTGCTTGAACCCAGGACGTAGAGGTTGCAGTTGGCAGAGATCATGCCACTGCACTCCAGCCTGGGCAACAAAGCAAGACTCTGTCTCAAAAATAAATAAATAAATAAATTCATTAATTAAATGAATGAATGAAAAATAACAGTATTAAGTGATTACTTTGTACCAGGCTATATAGTAAGTGTGTCACTTGTGTCACCTCAATGTAATACATTGGGCTTACTATTATTATGCTACAGATGAAGAAACTGAGACTGGGAGATGTTAATTTATCTCTCCTTGATTATACAGCCACTATGTGTTGGAACTGTGATTTCAGTCTGCATCTTTAAAGCCACTTTAATGTTTCTGGCCCTGTGCAAAATCTATAACCACTGAATGGGTTCATCCTGCCTGCTGCACAGATAAAGACCACAGCATTGCAGTAAAGAAAGAGTTTAATTGAGGTGAGGCCGGCCATGCCACATGGCCACACCACATGGGAGACAGAGTTAATACTCAAATCAGTCTCATAGAAGGATCCCAGGTTAGGGATTTTTCCAAAGGCAGTTTGGAGAAAGGAATAGGGTAGCTAAGAAATTGGCATTTGCTACTGATTTAGTTAGGTCAGAGATAAAATTATAGAGGGTTAAAGCTGTTCTCTTTAGCTGAGTCACTCCTGGGAGGGTGGACACAGGAGTGGTTTGGTGGGTCCAAGTGGAGCCATCAGTGTCAGACATGCAAAAAATCCTCAAAAGATATCTCAAAGGCCAATATAAAATTGTGATGTTATCTGCAGGTGTAAATAGGGAAGTTTCATATCTTGTGGTCAGTCTCCACCTTTGCAGAATTCAGCTCCTCTTCTCCCCGTACCTAGCTTGGTTGTCTCTCATTAGCTTTACAAGAGTGGTTGAGTTTTGGAGAAAGGGTTATTATCATTTAAACGATAACCTAAACATCTTCCAAAGTCAGCTCAGGAATAATTAAAGGCAGCTTGAAAGCTAAAGGCAAGAGGGGTGTGTACTAGATCAGATCTCCTTCACTGCCATAATTTTTTTCACTGATACAATTTTTGTAAAGGTTTCAAGTCTTCTTGGCTAAGACAGCACCTACTCTTGTGATAGAGGAGTTGGAATGTTTCTTTGGTGCCATATTACTAAAATGTTATGACATTTTATAAACAAATGACACAAATTAATTTTTTTTTTTTTTTTTTTTTGAGACGGAGTTTCGCTCTTGTTACCCAGGCTGGAGTGCAATGGTGCGATCTCGGCTCACCGCAACCTCCGCCTCCTGGGTTCAAGCAATTCTCCTGCCTCAGCCTCCCGCGTAGCTGGGACTACAGGCACGTGCCACCATGCCCAGCTAATTTTTTTGTATTTTCAGTAGAGACGGGGTTTCACCATGTTGACCAGGATGGTCTTGATCTCTTGACTTCGTGATCCACCCGCCTCGGCCTCCCAAAATGCTGGGATTACAGGCGTGAGCCACCGTGCCCGGCCTACAAATTAATTTTTATTGTTCCCTGTAAAGCAGCATAGAGGTCTGAATTTGATATTCTGAAATCAGTACATGCTAAGATGTCATCATGCTTGATTTGGTATCTGAAAATCCTGGGCAGGGGCCTCAGTTTCCCTAATGTGGCTATAAATGTGGGGACTTGAGCCTCTTTGAGCTGTTTTATAACTCTGAAAGTTGTAAAAAAAGGATAAAGCAGATGATTATTGTCTCTAGAAATGCAAATGAATTTTGTCAGAGGAATACAATTGATCATTGCCATGGATATTGACCAAGTTTGCATCAATTAGTAAATTTATTTCAGCATTCCTGATTGTGTGTGTGTGTGCACGTGTGTGTAGAAGGGATTTTTGATTCTCCTTTGAACCAATAGTAACATCTTGCTGACTCTCCCATTATTTAAAGAACTAAATAAAATTTTTAATATATGTTCATTTTGTATTTGTATATGACTCATGATTTGCCAATTAAAAAATTCCTTTTACTCTTCTTTATTTCTTCATTCCATTTCAGCATCTGATGCAGGGTTGACAAACTGCAGCTCAGGGGCCAAATCCAGTCCGAAAGAGAGTATATAATTTACCTCAAATGGTTCAGAAAATAAAACTGTGTGTGTCTATGTATGTGTGTACAAAGTTTTGAGGAGAAAAGGGTATTATCCGGCCTGGCGTGGTGGTTCATGCTTGCAATCCGAGTACTTTGGGAGGCCGAGGCAGGCGGATCACAAGGTCAAGAGATCGAGACCATCCTGGCCAACATGGTGAAACCCCATCTCTACTAAAAATACAAAAATTAGCTGGGCGTGGTGGTGTGCACTTGTAGTCTCAGTTACCTGGGAGGCTGAGGCAGGAAAATCACTTGAACCTGGGAGGTGGAGGTTGCAGGGAGCCAAGACTGTACCACTGCACTCTAGCTTGATGACAGTGAGACTCTGTCTCAAAAAAAAAAAAGAAAAGAAAAGAATATTACCCAAGAATTCTGTTCCTAGCTGCTATATCATGATTCACGTGAAAAAATAATTTTTAAGTATACAAGGGCTTAGGAAGTACATCACCCCTATACTATTACTTTAAAAAACTATCTGAATACATGGCGGGGAATGGTGGCTCACCCCTGTAATCCCAACAGTTTGGGAGGCCAAGGCAGGTAAATTACTTGAGGTCAGGAGTTTGAGACGAGAGTGACCAATAAGGTAAAACCCTGTCTCTACTAACAATACAAAAATTAGCTGGAGGTGGTGGTGTATGCCTGTAATTCCAGCTACTCTGGAGGCTGAGGCACAAGAATCACTTGAACCTTGCAGGCAGAGTTTGCAGTGGGTGCAAAGACTACAGCTTGGGTGATGAAGTGAGACAATGTCTCAAAAAAAAAAAACAAAAACACCTTATCTGAATGGAAATGCAAGATTTAATGCTAAAAAAATCTGCAGAAAAATAATAGAATTCATAAGTAGACTCAATTATTTTTCATTAAAAACGCAAATGAATTAGACAGTTTATTGTCTGAGGAATAAATGGATGTAACCAGTGATTCAAATGAATTTAAGATATATATTTGAGAATCTATTGCACAGATTTAAGCTAATACAATAGAAAATTTAGATGAAATTAACAATTTCGGTGGAGATATATATTTCTTCTTTTTTTTTTTTTTGAGACCAAGTCTCACTCTGTCACCCAGCCTGGAGTGCAGTGGCCAGTGTCGTGACCTGTGCTCACTGCAACCTCTGCCTCCCAGGTTCAAGTGATTCCCCTGCCTCAGCCTTCCGAGTAGCTGGGACTATAAGCATGTGCCACCACATGCGACTAATTTTTTTGTATTTTTAGTAGAGATGTGGTTTCATTATGTTAGCCGGGGTGGTCTCAATCTCCTGACCTCGTGATCTGCCCCCTTCAGCCCCGTAAAGTGCTGGGATTACAGCCCATGAGCCACTGCGCCCGGCCAAATTTCCAAAATATTTTAAGAAGACCACTAACAATGGAGTAAAAACAGTGTTGTCAATAAATAACCCCTATGATGTGCCAGGCTTAGACACTTTCAAAAGTAGATTCTCTTAAATTTTCAAGAAAGAGAATACACATAGCTAGCTGCCACTGAAGATTTGTAATCCTCCTTCCACTTTATGGAACTATAGCTGGGAAGTGGTTGCACAGCCAAGACCGGCACTTCTCTGGCATCTAGGTAGAGCCCCATAGCTATTTCTCAATAATGAAATGTAGGCTTAAGTGTTAACTGTCACTTCATGGCCTGGACTGCTAAGAAGGGGGCCTTTTGTTCCTTTGTGCCTTTTCAACCCTTCTATTCCCCAACAGGACGACAATGACTAGGGCATCCTTTTGAATTACTATGTGAGCAAGAAGTAAATATCAGTGGTATTTGACCTATTGCACATTTTTGAGTCAATTGGCCTATTTGGTCAATCAGTCTATCCTAAGTCATATGCTACATAATGTATATCAGAACAGCTAGAGTTAAAATGTTTCCTTTATTTTCATACTTTACTTCTTTTTCTTAGTTTATAAAAGAATGACTACAAGCCATTTTAACATCACCAAACAACAGTAAAAATAAAAATAAAAAATTATTTGAAAAATAAAAATCTTCATAAAAAATAAAGATCTACACAAAAATAGGTAAAGACAAGCAGTTCTACTTAGAAAACTTAGATCTGACTAGAAAGGCTGTCTTTTTAGAAAATGACACAAAAATATGCCAAAAATAATATTTGGGTGACTTGAAAATATTTGCAATCTAGGAACCAGAAATGTACAAATATGATCTTTTCCTTTTTTCTTTTTTTTTTTTTTAATTAAAGTTTCCAATTTAACAAGAGCTCTTCCAAGTCAGTCCTCAGGCTGAAGCGTGAATATAGAGAAAGTAAAAAACAGGCCTGACCTCATGGCACAATTTGGACATAGGTTATGTTTATATTTTCTATCCTGTCTTTTCCCTCAACATTTTGGCTGAGTTCGTACCTCTATTCACTCTTGTCATCAAATGCTTTCATAGTGTTCTCTGGCACTCCAGGACTGAACCTACGTTAATATTCTATTTTGCAAGTTTATCCTTGTAAGTTTATCCTCCTAAGAAATGTACTCATGTTATGTTTCCTTTCCTTGAGAACTAGGGTCATAAAACAATTGCAATAAAGTAACATAAGCCACATTCTTCTAAGTATGAATAGCATAACATTTATCATGGTTGTTCACAAATCTGGCTAAGTATCAGAATCATGTGGAATCCCTTTTAAATCTATACATTTTCAGATTTCATACCTTAGAGATTCTTTTTTACGTCTTTGACAGATTCTGACAGTCAACAATCAACAATAGTAAATACACAAACAAAAGCTTCTTGGATGATGCTAATGCCCTGCTAGATGGAGAATCTACTGACATTATGCTCTGTTTCACAGTTGACTATGTAATGAATATCTCCTTCACTATTAAATTTCTTGAAGGCAGGGACTATGTTTTTAAATTTTGGAACCTTTAGTAGAGTTCGTTGTGCATGTCACAATAAGAACTCAATGACCATTTGTGGAATTGCATTGAATAATGGCTGAAATATCTTGCTAGTTATAGGCATATTGACGGACTTTCTTTCCTGTGTAGTAACTAAAAATACTATCTTATGATTTTCATGCTGTTATGTATATTATAAATATTCTTTTTTTTTTTTTTTTTTTTTTTTTGAGACGGAGTTTCGCTCTTGTTGCCCAGGCTGGAGTGCAATGGTGCGATCTCGGCTCACTGCAACCTCCGCCTCCTGGGTTCAAGCAATTCTCCTGCCTCAGCCTCCTGAGTAGCTGGGACTACAGGCGCACGCCATCACGCCCAGCTAATTTTTGTATTTTTAGTAGAGACGGGGTTTCACCACGTTGACCAGGATGGTCTCGATCTCTTGACCTCGTGATCCACCCACCTCGGCCTCCCAAAGTACTGGGATTACAGGCGTGAGCCACCGCGCCCGGCCCAATATTATAAATATTCTTATTTGAATTAGTAGTATTTAAAGTAACTTGTCTCAAACATATAAAAAGATTAGGCATAAAAGCATCAAATTTTAAAAACTAAAAGAAAATATCATTGACTTTTTGAGAGCTTTGGGAATTGGTGATTTTTTAAGCTTAGAAAACCTGAATTAAGAAAGACACATATGTACTCCTCATATTATTTCAGCTCATTTCCAGTGCCTTTGGATAGATATTGCTAATAGATGAAGGCACTCTTCTTTATTAAAATGAGACTTCACTTTAGAATTCTTCTTAACCACGTATTCATACAACCAATAAGAAATTATGTGCTGATGTAGGTGAATTAAAAATGAGTTGTGTATCTTTGAAATAAAAGAAAAGGTAACGAAGTTTGATTTTAAGATGCCATTTCTTAATTTTTTAGGCCTTTCTTGCCTTCCATTTGAGTGATTTTTTTATTCCCCCTTCCCCTTTTTTCCTTCCTTCCTTCCTTCTTTCTCCTTCCTTCCTTCTCCTTCCTTCCTTCCTCCCTCCCTTCCTTCCTTCCTCCCTCCCTTCCTTCCCTCCTTCCTTCCCTCCTTCCTTCCTTCCTTCCCTCCCTCCCTCCTTCCCTCCCTCCCTTCTTCCCTCCTTCCATCTCACTCTATTGCCCAGGCTGGAGTGCAATGGCACAATCTCGGCTCACTGCAACCTCCAATTCCCAGGATTAAGCAATTCTCCTGCCTCAGTCTCCCGAGTAGCTGGGATTACAGGCATGTGCCACCATGCCTGGCTAATTTTTTGTCTTTAGTAGAGACAGGGTTTCATCAGTTAGCCAGGCTGGCTCCTTTTTTCTTTCACACATTTGTAAGTTATGTATCTCTACCTTTTAGTGGTATGTTAGTGGGAGATTACCTTGATGCAATGGTGTCTCCAAGTCCTTTACCAAGGGGTTGGCCTAGACAGGCTCACAGACCAAAGTAAGATGCTGAGATCACAGTTTATTGAATCAGTTTAAAGCATACAGCAAGAAGCAAGGGGAAAAGGGCAGAGTAGGCTAATAATGTACTTAGGAAAGGGTACAGTAAGTATAGAGGGATTGAATTACTTGAAGCCTAGTCTATAAAATGTTTATATGTCCTCTCTTCTATTATTCTGTATTAATTCTTCTTGCTAACATTGTAGTTGTAAAGACCAGAGTCGCAGATAAACAAAGAAGACTCAGCAGATAGAGGGTGCCTAGAGCCAACTCGTATTTTCTCTGCAAGAAAACTCAGGGACTGGTCTGCCTGGCTATAGTTGAAACTCACCACTGATACCTTGCTAAGCACCCATGGATTTTATCTCTCTTAAGTAGAGGACACATGAAGCCAAAATGGGTCCTCATGCATATTGGTGCCTTGGGTGTTTCATGAATATTTGGTGCTTACCCATTCCTTCCATACCTTCTTGTTTATGCACGCAGTACACACATACTCTAATTACCTTATATCTAACATATCTATGTATCTCTTAATTCTTTCTTTTTTTCATTTTCTAGTCCCTGAATTGAATATTCTTAAATAATATAGCAAATACACACGACAGATGATTACTCTGGAAATTTTTAACATGCATACCTGATTTTATAATTTCCAAAATTAATAACTGTGGCATCCTCTCAAAAAATGGAATTTACAAGCAGAATATGTTCAACCCTGACTTCCTCTTCTTTCATGTTATAGCATCTTAATTTTCTTGGTTATAATCCATTATTTTGTATGTCAATAGTTTCTCCAAAATTTTATTTAGTTTCATTGTTCAATATTTCTTCCTACATCTTCTTCCTTTTGGATATGATTTTCTTCTTATTGAAGTACATCTGTCAGTACTTCTTTCAGCCTAAGTCTGTGAATTGTAAACTCTATTGGTCTTTATCTGACAACTTTTCTCATTCTTACTTCGACAGTTTGGTTGAGAATAGAATTTCCCACAGCCCTTTAAAATTTTTATTTTAAACTTTCTTTTTACCAGTGGAACTTTTTTGTTTTTTAAGACAGGGCTTCACCATGTTGGTCAGGCTGATTTTGAACTCCCGACCTCAGGTGATCTGCCCGCCTTGGCCTCCAAAGTGCTTGGATTACAGGTGTGAGCCACCACGCCCGGCCTAACCAGTGGAATTTCTATTGCCAATTTTATTTTTGTTTCCTCTTGGGTAGGCTGTTGTTGTTGTTGCTGTTGTTATTGTTTGAGACAGAGTCTTACACTGTTACTCAGGTTGTAGTGCAGTGACATGATCACAGCTCCCTGTAGCATTGACTTCCCGGGCTCAAGTGATCCTCCCATTCAGCCTCCTAAGTACTGGGGTGACAGACATGGGCCGCCAAACCCAGCTAATTTTTTTTAATTATTAATTTTGGAGACACTATGTTGCTCAGGTTGGTCTTAAACTCCTGGGCTCAAGTCATACTCCTGCCTCACCCTCCCAAGGTATTGGATTACAGGCATGAGGTACTATGCCCAGTTTATAGGTGTGTTTTCTTTCTTGCTTTTCTCTTAGGAATTGTTTTTCTTGTTTTGGTCCTCTTTAATTTTAACTAGAATGTTCTCACATTGATTTATTTTAAAACATGTATCCTGCTAAGGCCTTCCTGCATTCTGGTTCATGTCTATCTTTATAGCTGACATGTTCTCTGCTGTCTTCTCTTTGAATCAGGCCTCCCCTCCATTTTCTTTATTTTCTTTCTTTTTAGAACATCTATTTCTTACCAGCCAGGCATGGTGGCCCATGCCCATAATCCCAGCACTTTGGGAGGTTGAGGCGGGCAGATCATGAGGTCATGAGTTCGAGACAAGCCTGGTCAACATGATAAAATCCTGTCTTTACTAAAAATGCAAAATTCATTAGCCAGGCATGGTGGTGGGTAGCTGTAATCCTAGCTACTCGGGAGGCTGAGGCAGGAGAATCACTTGAAAAGGGAAGGTGGAGGTTGCAGTGAGCTGAGATCAGACCACTGCATTCCAGCCTGGGTGAAAGAGCGAAACTCCATCTCAAAAAGAACTTCTATTAAATATGTGTTAGGTCTTGTTATTATATTCTTAAGGATATAACTTTACTTGTATACTCGCCATTTTAAAATCCTCTGTATAATTTCCTCAGATTTATTTTCCTGTTTAAAAATTATCTCTTTTAAGGCCAGGCGCGGTGGCTCACGCCTGTAATCCCAGCACTTTGGGAGGCCGAGGCGGGTGGATCACGAGGTCAAGAGATTGAGACCATCTTGGTCAACGTGGTGAAACCCCGTCTCTACTAAAATACAAAAATTAGCTGGGCGTGGTGGCGCGCGCCTGTAGTCCCAGCTACTCGGGAGGCTGAGGCAGGAGAATTGCTTAAACCCAGGAGGCGGAGGTTGCGGTGAGCCGAGATCGTGCCATTGCACTCCAGCCTGGGCAACAAGAGCGAAACTCCGTCTCAAAAAAAAAAAAAAAAATCTCTTTTACTGTATCTAGTCCATCTATTTAACCCATCTGTTGAGCCTTTTATTTTTAATAGAAATAAACTCTATGACAGTAGAAAATTTATATATCTTATTCACTATTTTATCTTTAGTACCCAGAACAGTACTAGAATTCAGCAGATGTTCAATAAGTATCAAAATTATTAATATATCAACAAATTCCTACCTTTTCTCAAATATTTTTATTTTTTACCTTATCTTGTTTTTTCATTTGATTTTTATTTTTCTTTATGTTTCTAATCATTTTATGGATATCTCTTTGATAGTCACTTCCAGGTTTTTGTTTTTTTAATTAAAAAAAAATGTTTTTTTGGTAGAGACAGGGTCTCACTGTGTTGCCCAGGCTGGTCTCAACTCTAGGCCTCAAGTGATCCTCCTGCCTTGGCCCCCATGAAGTGTTGGGATTACAGGTGTGAGTCACTGCACCCAATTGTCAATTTGTTTTATTAACTCAAGTTGTTTGGGCACAGGTTTTTCTATTTGTTGTGTCTTCTCATCTGCCTTGTCGTAGATTGCTTCTTTGTGTGGTGTGCAAATTTTATTGAGAGCTTGCCTTTACTGAAGGCTGTTTATTCTGTGGGATTCTTTTGTTTCCTGAGTTGTGTAGATGTCCTCATCAAGGATTTTTATATTTGCTTCTATAGGGCCTGGCTGTTTCTCTGTTTTTAAGCTCAGGATTATCTTTTCAAACAATAATGTAAAATTGGATTTTTATTGGCAGAGGCTTTCAATATTCACAGGAACCTTTCAATATTCACAGGCTTTCAATATTACTCTCGAGTTAAGAGATAAGCTTCTAAGGCTTCAAGAAGTGAAAATCTCTTTAGGCTTCTAGTTTATGCAGGAATGTTAGTTCCAGATCCTCGTAAGTGGCTTTAGGACCACATCTTTTAGTCCAAAATGGGCTTAAAACCTCAGCTCCTGGCCCTTATTACTGTGACTTTGAATTTCTTCTTCAATTCTGATATCTGAAGCCTTTGCTGTCTCTGTTTTAAACTCAGCTTTATATTTTAAAGTGCTTATACTCTATGCATTATTTCTCTTTTTTTTTTTTCTTTTTTGTTTGAGACGGAGTCTCACTTTGTCACCAGGCTAGAGTGCAGTGGCATGATCTCGGTTTACTGCAACTTCCGCCTCCCTGGTTCAGGTGATTCTCCTGCCTCAGCCTCCTGAGTAGCTGGGACTACAGGCATGTGCCACTATACCCAGCTAATTTTTTTTTTTTTTTTTTTTCAAGACGGGGTTTCACCATGTTGGTCAGGCTGGTCTTGAACTCCTGACCTCAGATGATCCGCCCGCCTTGGCCTCCAAAGTGCTTGGATTACAGGCGTGAGCCACCAGGCCCGGCCAAAATATATATATATATTTTTGAGACAGAGTCTCGATCCATCGCCAGGTGCCAGATTGGAGTGCAGTGGCACGATCTCGGCTCACTGCAACCTCTGCCTCCTGGGTTCAAGCGATTCTCCTGCCTCAGCCTCCTGAGTAGCTGGGATTTCAGGCGCGCGCCACCACGTCCAGTTAATTTTTGTATTTTTAGTAGAGACGGGGTTTCACCATGTTGGCCAGGAGGGTCTCGATCTCCCTACATTGTGATCCGCCCGCCTCGGCCTCCCAGAGTGCTGGGATTACAGGCGTGAGCCACCGCGCCTGGCCAATTTTTTATATTTTTAGTAGAGACAGGGTTTCACCATTTTGGCCAGGATGGTCTCGGTAAAGTGCTGGGATTACAGGCGGAGCCACTGAGCCCGGCCCATTATTTCTATATATTTGGAGAAGGCAGGAGTCTCATGCCATGGGAAAAAAGGGAAAATGGGAAAAAGATGATTTGATTCCACAGGTCTTGCTAATGAATTTGATCCAACTTACACATGAGACTATCATTAAGAATCACCATATCATTTTTTTATTCTTAGAGTTTTTTGCAACAGTCTTATGGATATTAGCATTAAATTCAATTCAATAAATAATAATGTACCAAATATTTGAGGATATATAGATTATGAAGATAGTTTCTGCACTCAAGAGGCAAACATTGTATAGTACAGAGATTAAGAAATTTTCATAAATAATCACAATGCAGGAAGTCTAATTGCTATGGAGATACATACAGCTCTTTAGAATAATACATTACATGTATTATCAAACAAATTACTAAAATTGTTAGAAGAATTTAAAAGGAATCAGAAAAGGTATTTTCAAGTAATAATAACAAGTAAAACTTCAAGGTAGTGGTACTAGTTAAAATGAGCCTTCTAGAATAACTAGGATTTCTGAAAATAAAAACTAGGAGGAAGGGGTCGGAAGGGAGGTAGCGGCTTTTCCAAGTAGAAAGAAAAGCATTAGCTTACACAAGGAGCTAAAAGGATAGAGGGCCTCCAATAAGGAACAAGTAATCCAATTTTCTAGGTTAGGATGTTAGAACAGCAGTACTATTAAAAAGTAAAAATAAAGAAATGTAAAAAAAAATGGGGTTTGGGGGTTGGTATAAGATGGGAAGAAATTAAAGCTAATTTAATTTAAAATTTCTTACTGTCATATTTATCTAAAGAGAAAAGATAACGTTGGGTTAAATTTTAAGGATAAATTTAAGAACCAGGATCACTTACATTTTAAGTTGGGCAAGTTTCTTCTTCTCAATAACCTGATCCTCTGATTGGTTAGTTTTACAGTTTCCAGGAAGGTAAATTTAATCAGCATTTTGGTCTCTCAGGCATACAAGTACCATCTAGTGGCAAAGGAAGGAAATCACAAGAATGAAATTACATAGAAAACATCTGCTTGTTTATTTTGAATTTTATTTATATTATGATTAGCTAGTAACAGAGGGCCATGTTCTACCTGAATAGGGAAATAAAGTACCCTTTAATAAAATATTGCTTGGTTATTGGATTAAGAAATGTGGGATCAGATAAATGGATTATAAAAAGCTTATGAAATATGAAATATTTGAAAATTTTACAAGAACTTAATATCAAATTATATTTTGGGAATAAAACTTAAAGAAGGATTTACTTGATTTTAAAGAGAGAGGGAGAAAAAGAAAATTAATGTAAACAAGAAAGAGGCAGAAATACTGAAGGTACTATTCTTTTGGAATTTTCTCTGCTTCCATTTTGCCTAACTCCTACTTAGCCTTCAAATCTTTAGATATGACTTCCTCTAAACAATGTTCCTCGACACCCTAGGTCTGTAATATCCTTCTACGGACCACTATTCCCATGATGCTACTGACCACGCTTCTTTGTGACCTCCCGTTTTATAGCCTCATTACAATTGATAAACAGCTGGTGCCATGTCTGTTTCATCCACTGTTCTATCCAAAGCCTTAGGATAGTAACTGACATATAATAGGTAATTCATAAATATTTACAGAATGAATAGACAGATTAATGAAGAAAGAGAATAACTGTGATGGAAATGTTCAAGGCACAAATATCGAAAGCTAGTATCAGTAAAGTTTATATAAGAAAAAAAAACTTTCCAGAAAGTTATTAGTTGAAAACACTTTCTTTTTCTTCATTGTACATTGACTCCCTACAGGACAGTTATTTGTAATTTCTGGTACTTTACAGTTTTCAGAGTACTTCTCTTTACCTTGGTGAATAAAAAATAATAGTTCATAGCTCACATATCATAGAGATCAAATAAAAAGCTATACATAAAGCATATAGATTATGCAGCATATATTATATGCTCAACAGTTGGATTTTATTATTTCCTATACCTCATTTCACAAGTTCCTTAAAGCAGCACAGAGTCAAACAAGGAAGCTATTTTAGATTTCTGTTTTACAAATAGGAAACCAGTGATTATGGAAACTAACCATGACTAATATATGATCATGAAGTCGTATCAGTTACTATGTTTCTAAATCCACAATATCTAAGTAATAGTTTACTGTCCTTTCTATGGTATCATGTTGCTTGCTTAGAGAGACAGGAGAGAAGGCCAGGCACGATGGCTGATGCCTGTAATCCCAGTATTTTGGGAGGCCGAGGTGGGCAGATCACCTGAGGTCAGGAGTTCGAGACCAGCCTGACCAACATGGAGAAACCCCATCTCTACTAAAAATACAAAAGCAGCTAAGCATGGTGGCACATGTCTGTAATCCCAGCTACTCAGGAGGCGGAGGCAGGAGAATCACTGGAATCTGGGAGGTGGAGGCTGCAGTGAGCTGAGATCGTGCCATTGCACTCCAGCTTGGGCAACAAGAGCAAAACTCTGTGTCAAAAAAAAAAGACAGGAGAGAAGAAAGGACATTTGGTTGCTAAATAAGCACAGAACTGCAATATAGAGAAGGAAAATACATTATAAAAAGTGTACTAGCTTTTCTCTTGCTTCCCTAACAAATTGTCACAGCCTTAGTGATTTTAAACAACACAAATTTATTGTTACAGTTCTGTAGGTTAGAAGTCCAACATAGGCGGGGCACAGTGGCTCATGCCTGTAATCCCAGCACTTTGGGAGGCTGATGCAGGAGAATGGCTTGAGCCTAGGAGTTTAAGATTACTCTGGGCAATACAGTAAACCCCCATTTCTACAGAAAATTAAAAAATTAGCTGGGTGGGTGGCATTCACCTGTAGTGCCAGCTACTCAGGAGGCTGAGATAGGAGGATCGCTTGAGCCCAGAAGATTGAGGCTGTAGTGAGCTATGATTTTTGTCAGCACTCCAGCCTAGGTGACAGAGACCCTATATCAAAAACAAACAGACAAACAAACAAATAGAAGTTCAACACACAGATCTTTCCAGGATAAAGTCAAGGTGTTCCCAGGGCTCTCTGTTCCTTCCTGGAGGATCTAGGGGATAATCTGTTTTCTGGCCTTTTCCAACTTCTAGGAGTCATCCACAGATCTTCCTCTGTCTTCACGGCCAGCAATGGCAGATTGAGTTCTCCCATCACATAATTCTAGTCTCCTGCCTCTCTTACTTTTTAAGGACCTTTGTGATTATATTGCATCAACTGAGAATCAAGGATAATCTCTCTATTTTAAGATCAGCTAATTAGCAACCTTAATTCTATCTCCAATCTTAAATCCATTTCTCCATATAAATTAACATATTCGCAGTTTCCAGGGATTAGTATAGTGGGGGTGGGGCTCATTATTCTGCCTATTTCAGGGGAATAGTGGCAAGGGATGAAAGAAAGGAGGGAGGTAAAGACAGCATTTTCAAATGGAAGTGTTCAGGTGTAACTTCAGGCCATCCTCACATTAATCTTTGTAGACACTAAAACCTCTGGATGTACACATGCACACAAATGTTCATTGCAGCACAGTTTACAATAGCAAAGACCTGGAACCAACCCAAATGCTCATCAATGATAGACTGGACAGGGAAAATGTGGCACATATACACCATGGAATATTATGCAGCCATAAAAAATGATGAGTTCATGTCCTTTGTAGGGACATGGATGAACCTGGAAACCATCATTCTCAGCAAACTGACACAAGAACAGAAAATCAAACACCGCATGTTCTCACTCATAGGTGGGTGTTGAACAATGAGAACACATGGACACAGGGAGGGGAGCATCACACACTGGGGTCTGTTGGGGGGAAATAGGGGAGGGACAGCAGGGGGTGGGGAGTTAGGGAGAGAGAGCATGGGGAGAAATGCCAGATATAGGTGATGGGGAGGAAGGCAGCAAATAACACTACCATGTGTGTACCTATGCAACAATTTTGCATGTTCTTCACATGTATCCCAAAACGTAAAATGCAATAAAAATTAAAACAATTAAAAATTAAATTAAAAAAACCTCTGGAAGTTTTTTGCATAGCTAAGCTAGAGCCTATCCCACTTTGTACTTGTGCTATTTTATTTTTCAATTTGAACGTAGAAATTTTCATATATTTCTGTTAAATTTTATCTTTTAGGTTTTAGCTCAGAGTTCAAATTGTTAAAATAATTTTGTTTTCTGCTTCTGTCTTCAGCCATATTTTCTATGCTATATAGTTTTTGTTTCACTTGTTGATTTGACCAGAATAATTTATTCACCTATATAATTTATGAAAAACATGAACAAAAATCAGGGTACAGTTATCCAACTAATCTTGAATTTACCTAATCATAATTAAATCAGGCCCCTATTTTAGTCTCATCCACAAAGATATGAAGGATTGGATTAAATGCTTTGCTGAAATTAATTTATATCATGGCTATAAAATTCCATCTTCTCTCAAAGATCAAATAAAGAAGTATAGTGTGGCTTGTCTTATTTTAGTCAGTCTGGTTCCAATTGACCACCAAATTCTAATACATTTAAGTATGGACTCTGGAGTTTTAATCTTTTGTTCTACAGTTTTCAATGTCTACATTTTTACCATTTTTTAAGCAGGTGATCTATCACCTTTTTCTTTTTTTACAGTTTCTCAGAACTCACCAGCAATAGATCTTAGGTTACTTGTAAACAGCTGTGGCATGCAATTTGTGTCTGGAAACATGAACTTCTTTGAAACAGATAGGTGTTTTCTTACTACCTCCTCACCTATCTCAGGTTTCAGTTCTCGTTCTATGTGTTTCACCTTTACCTATATAAAGTCCATTTTCTTTACTGAAGAGGGAAAGAAAAGAAAAATTGAGTCAAGCTTCTCTTTAATGTTTATATTATTTTCTTAGGTAAATTACAAACTTTATGTTTATACAAATTTATGAAGGTTTATTTCTCTCTGCCTTCTATTGTAATTCTTCACTCTCATTAAACCAATCTTCCCACTTTTCTGTCTTGAAGTTACCAGGTAAAACTCTATTTCTCAATGATTTCCCTATAGCATTTTATAATTTGCACCACATATTTTTAACAATGGAAGAAATATTATCTTCCTTGTTTGATGCTTTTAATTTAAAAAAAACTCTTAGCACAATTGTTGATTTCTTTACTTTTTTTTCATTTGGTACACCTAGAAAGTTGGGAGTTTTTACCAAGTAAGAATACTAGACAATAAATACTTGTTGGTTGGTTAAATCTTAAATATCAAATTTGGCTATACATTCTTCAAATATCAGTCTTCTTTGACTACTTTTTCTGTTTGGAGAAACAAAAAGAGTAAAATACTTAAAAAATTCTTTTTGTTGTAATAAAAATGATTGTAATAATAATAATATTAGTAGTCATAATAAAAATCAAATCCCTTCCCATAACCCTCTAACAATTATCAACTAATCATTTTACTGAGCTATTTAATAACTATTTCAGCCACATTTGATATGCAAGTTTGGAATTATATTTATTGGTAAAGCTGCTTGATTCCCTGTCTACTTTGTCAGCCAAGGCTGCATTTCTTTATGTGTTTTAACTCTTTCTAGACAAACATACCAATTTGCAATGCTTTGAAATCACACCTAAACTCTAAATAGATAAACCACATCATTTCTCTTCAAACCCTTTTTTAGCCTTGCAGAAATGTTAAATGTTTAAAAACAAATAATACTGAGACTTTGCTGAAGTTTTGAGGTCTGTCGGGGGGAAAAAGGGGAGGGACAGCAGGGAGTGGGCAGCTGGGGAGGGATAGCATGGGGAGAAATAACAGATACAGGTGATGGGGAGGAAGGCAGCAAATCACACTGCCATGTGTGTACCTATGTAACAATCTTGCATGTTCTTCACATGTACCCCCAAACCTAAAATGCAATAAAAAGTATTAAAAAAAAAAGTTCTCTAACAACAACAAAAAAAACCAAATAATACTAGTGTTTAATAATCATAGATTTCAAAAAATAGTCATGTAATTTTCAATGTATTATAATCATGCAAATTAATGAACTAACTTGATATTTAAAAAGGTGCTGTAACAATTTAACAATTTTTCTCTTAATTTTGGCAAAAATAGCATAGAGAATCCATTAAATAAGGCTTTGATGTCTAGCAAATTAAAAAGTAACACAAATAGAATTCATTGTTCACCAGCAGAAGAAGGGTAGGTTGTAGGTTCATATTTAGGGTAGCAAGTCTTATTCTCTTACTCTACATTAAATACTGTCAAAATTCTGGTTCACTGTTAATTTTGCACAGCTAGGCAACTTGTTAAATCTCAATCTACAACTCCCATGATTTATGTATTCCCATCTGATTTATTTGTCTAAGAAATTTATTAATGAGATGTGGGGATTGGTGTTGCCACCATGACAACCCATCACTATGGCTTGTTTCTCCTTCCTAGATACAGAAACTCAGAAAGGAACATCTTCCCTGAAGCTGCTTACTTAGTTCTAGGACCTGGTAACTGTGGAAATTTAGATTGACAGGATATGGCTAAATTATTTACAAGGCACAAATAGTCTGATAAATAGCCTGTTCAAACAGACAGTAAAATATGTCATGGTCCACACATCAATCTGTAGCAATCCTTTTATTAATAGGTCTTATTTAATATTCCCTTTGTTAAATTATTCTCACAACTTCATTACCATCTGTATTAGTCTGTTCTCACACAGCCATAAGGACATACCCATGACTAGGTGATTTATAAAGAAAACAGTTTAATTGACTCACAGTTTCACATGGCTAGGAAAGCCTCAGGAATCTTACAATCACGGTGGAAAGCACCTCTTCACAGGGCAGCAGAAGAGAGAATGAGTGCCGAGTGAAGAGGGAAGCCCCTTATAAAACCATTCGATCTTGTGAGAACTCACTACCATGAGAACAGCATGGGGAAAACTGTCCCCAGGATTCGATTGTCTCCACCTGGTCCCACCTTTGACGTGGGGATTATTACAATTCAAGATGAGATTTGGTTGGTGACACAGAGCCAAACAATATCATCATAATTTTGTCATTTATCCTATAAGAGGAATTTGATATCTTCCCTTTTTATAAGTAGGTAAATTTTGCTGAGTGAGTGGTGCATTTTGTGGGGGAAATGAAAATATTTGCCTATTTTTGTTTATTACATGTGTTTTCTCATTGGTAGCATTAATAATATTTACTGTACACTATGATGTATAGGACTTAGAAATTTAAATTGGTGTAAGAAAAAGTTTTTGGCTGGGTGAAGCAGCTCACGCCTGTAATCCCAGTACTTTTGGAGGCCAAGGATGGAGAATCACTTGAGCTCAGGAGCTTGAGACCAGCCTGGGCAACGTGGCAAAATGCTGTGTCTACAACAAGATGCAAAAACTAGTCTGTGTGGTGGCATGCACCTGTAGTCCCAGCTACTTAGGAGGCTGAGGTGGAAGGATTGCTTGGGCCTGGGAGGCAGAGGTTGCAGTGATCACACCACTGCACTCCAACCTCGGTGAAAGAGCAAAACTTTGTCTCAAAAAAAAAAAAAAAAAGAAAGAAAGAAAAAGACAAGAAAAAGCTCAGACTATTTACAATTTAATTGAAGAGATGGTACATAAATCAAATGATGTGAACAAGATGGTAGTATGTGTGCAGTCGGGAGGAGAGTGAGATCATTTTGTCCTGGGTGACGAGATTTTTAGAGAATTGAGTTTTGGTCATGCCATTTTGAAGCAAGAGTTTTAAAAGCATAAGCAGACAGAATGAATGACAGAACATTATGAGGATAAGAAATGCAAGAAACAAATGCCTAGAATAGTAATAGAAATGAGTAGGCTTCTGAAGTTACGGGCAGGTTAAGGCTGCTAGTGAGAAGTGTTGAGGTAAATGTATGGTTCAGTAACATTTTAACCAAGTTTATCTTTGACTTATTTTTCTTTACTTGGCCCCAAATCCTAGGTCATTGAGAATTTGTAACTAAAATGTTCTAGATGTTTCAAAAAGAGAATATAGCAAGAATAGTTTTCATTACATGCTTTCTTTAGTTTTTTGGTGTAGTTTCTTGAACATTCTTACCTCCCTTTCTCCCACCCTCACTGCTAGATCTTTTAAGCCAGGGGTCCGCAATCCCCAGGCCATGGACTGCTAATGGAGTCTATGGCCTGATAGGAACCAGGCTGCACAGCAGGAGGTGAGCAGAGGGCAAGTGAGTGAAGCTTTATCTGTATTTACAACTGCCCCCCATGGCTGGTATTATGGCCTGAGCTCCATGTCCTGTCTGATCAGCAATGGCATTAGATTGTCATAGGTGCAAGAACCTTATTGTGAACTGCACATGTGAGGGATCTAGGTTGTGCACTCCTTATGAAAATCTAATGCCTGATGATCTGTCACTGTTTCCCATCACCCCCAGATGGGACTGTCTAGCTGCAAGAAAGCAAGCTCAGAGCTCCCACTGAATCTACATTACGGTGAGTTGTATGATTATTTCTTTACATATTACAATGTACTAATAATAGAAATAAAGTGCACAGTAAATATAATATGCTTGAATCATTGCAAAACCATCCTCCCATCCCTGGAAACATTGTGTTCCATGAAACTGGTCCCTCCCTGGTGCCAAAAAGGTTGAGGACCACCGTTTTAATCATCAAGGATTCTGACATACCTCTTTGAATTTTCTATTTAATTCATATTCCATAAGGTAAGTAAAACCTAATTCCTTGATTCTTTTCCCCCCTAAGAATTTAGAAAGCAGAGTGTATGTCGGGGAGATCTGGTTTAAATTTGAGAAGCAGAAAAAACAAAGACAAGTAAAAAAAAATAAAAACAAAACGTGATATACATAGGATTGACAGAATTAAAAAAAAAAAAAAAAAAAAGTCTGTGTGCAAAGGAATGTGACCATACAGAAATCTGGAGAGGAAAATATGTAATGTTAGTGTTAATACCTTTGGCCCCATTTAGGTCACTTTGAATAATGAAACTCGAAACGCCAGATGGTATTTTTAGCACAGTAAGTGCAGTATCCAGTCTCTCACAGATGTCATGTGTCTCAGGCCGTTTGGAAAATGCAGGATCTGCCGCGTTCCCAGACTTCGATGAGGACACTCCGCGAACTACAAGCACCCTCAATGGGAGGACGTCCCAGGTCGGGGTGTGAGGGCGAATAAGAAGGCTGGGGACGGAGGCAGGAGTTACGGAAAACGGGCCACCGTACTCCAGCCGCTGCGGCGGGACGGAGGGGGGCTGCGGAGCGCTCGAAACGCGTTCAGAGAGGCCCGTCCAAATGCCAGGAGACAGATGGCAAGGGTGCTTAACAGAGGACGTGACCGGGCGAGGCAGGTGAAGAGAGACGCCGTGGGCCAAGGTAGCCCGCTAGGCGGCGGCAGGTTTACCACTGAGACCCGAGCCCGTGGATTTTGCCCGTACCTCAAGAAAGCGCATGGCGAGATCCCCGCAAATCCCAGGCGCGGGAGGCCCCGGGGAAGCGCCTCGAGGCCCGGCTCTAGCGGCTCGGGGACCCCGGGCAGCCGCGCGCCACCGCTCGCCCCGCCCCCAGGCGCGCTCCTCTTCCCGGCGCGCTGCTTGCCTGCGTGCGTCGGGACGCGCGGGGCCGGGCGTCCGGAGCGCGCCCATGCGCGGAGCCGTTTTCCAGGAGCCCGGCCCTCAGGGGCGCTTGACAGGAGGCGGGGCGCGACTTCGGTGCCGCGAGCTTCCCTCGGTGGCCGGCGCGCTGCGGGCTCTGCTTCAACCAGGGGCGCGCGCGTGCGCGCGGCCGCGTTCTCACACAGATCCCAGCTCCGTCACCCGCACGGAGTCCACAGACTGAGCGCGTCCGGGCCTGACCGCGCTGCGGTTCGGGCCCTGAGGTGAGGAGGGCGTCGCGGGCGGGGGCGTTTGAGGCCACCCTGGGGCAGCCGTCCCTGAGGGAGTGAGGGGTCGAGGAGGAGCTGGCGAGCGAGGGGCGGCGGGGAGGGAAGGGGAGTCCGGCGTCTGAGGTGTGGAGTGAAGCGGGCTCGGCAGCGGGCGAGGCGGCGAGCTGAGGGAAACCGACCTCCCTCAGCTCCCCGGAAGCGCGGGTTGCCAGCCTCGCGGATGCAGCGGGAACACCGCTCCGGGTGCGGGCGTGAGGGGGTCGGGGTCCTGGGGCCGGGGCGCTGCGAAGCTCCCCTGGGACCGGGTCCGGCCGTGGGACGTCGCGACGCTGCCTTTGGCTGGATGCTGTCGTTCTACCCTCAGCAGCGTTAGGGAGAGAAGAAAAATATTGATGTAAATTTCCGTCTGAACAGCTGGATGATGAGCCCTTGCTCTTCCCTGAGGGGTTACGCGCGGATCGTTACCTTGCATGTTAAAAGGAGTTTGAGAAGAAAATGCAGATCTCACGACACAGTTTGGGAGGGAAATTCCCTGATCCTAAAACACAAGTAGGAGCTCCAGGCACGGAAATATTTAAGTGGATCGGAAAGCTGGGCAGGCTCGAGACGGTAATAGCTGAAGGAGGGTTTCTCCTGGGCTCTTGAGGCTTCGATTGACGTTTTAGAAATATGTCCGAAGATAATGAAGATAATAGCCACGTTGACTTTCTAAAGGACGTTCTGAAGGAATCTAAGAGGGGAAAAGTATTTGCAAGACTACAGCTTTGAGCCAGGCTCAGTGTTAGCTCTTTTAATTCTGACGGCAACCCTGTAGGGTTGGAGGGGTTGTTCCAGTTGGGCAGATGTGGAGAGTGGGCCTCAAAGAGCTTAAGTAACTTATTAAGGTCTCAACTAGTAAAAGGGTAGGGTTGGGATTCCAACCCGGTGATGCCAGACGCTAATTCTGGTGCTTTATCCACTCTATTTTGTGTTTGTCCGAAGAGCAATATTGTATGTGCTTTAGGGAAGACTCCATAGGAGGGAACATTATTAGGGTAGGTAGGGCTCTGGGTGTATTTGCGTTAAAATCAAACTAAAGAGGTGTTAATCTTTGAACATATGCTGTTTGAGTGTATTTCCTTTCAAACAGATTTAGTGTAGGGAAATCTTACATTCACCATATGCAAATTTATTAGTACATCGCATGTTTATCGCATGCCTTTTATTTTTTAAGAGACAGGGTCTTGGGCTGGAGTGTGGTGGTGCGATCACAGCTCACTGCAACCTTTAACGTCTCCGCTCAAGGAATCCTCCTGAGTAGCCAGGGCTGCAGGCATGTGCCACTGCGCCCAGCTAATTTTTTATCTGTTTTTCAGAGACGAGGTCTTGCTGTATTGCCCAGGCTGGTTTGTTACATGCCTTTTACATTCCAGATACTATACTATATGACAAAAGTACCGATATGAATACAATTTATATTCTCTGTCCTTGACTTTGGTTGAGAAGCTGATTGTTTAAAAGAATATTGTGATATTGTACTAAGTTTGTCTTTTCTAGTATGTGAATTAGTTGGATTAAAAATACTTCTAAGGACAAGCTTTTAGGAACCTATTATGTATAAGAAAATTTATTGGATGACTTGTCATCTGTGTACCATTGCATTGTTATTTTCTCCTTCAGCAGGAAACACTCATAAAATTTAGGTTAAATTATGTTGACAACTAGGACTTTTTCTCTTTCTTTTTTTTTTTTTTTTTGAGACAGGGTCTCATTCTGTCACCCAGGCTGATGTACAGTAGCAGGATCTTGGCTCACTGCAGCCTCGACATTCCAGGCTCAAGTGATCCTCTCAACTCAGCCTCCCAAGTAGCTGGGACCAGTAGTTGTGTACCCCTACACCTGGCTAATTTGCTGTTGTTGTTGTTGTTGTTGTTTTTGCTAGAGACAGCATCTCACTATGTTGCCCAGGTTGATCTCAAACTCTTGGGCTCAAGCCACCCTCCTGCTGGGATTGCAGATGTGAGCCACTGCACCTGACTGCATTTTGTTTTATTATTGCATCACTTTCAGTAAAATTTAAAGCAATAGAGAAGATGAGAGCATTTATAATTTATCTTTTTTTAAGTTAAAAGGCGTATTTTATAGTGCTTTTATTTTATTGATTGAGAAGCAAATGATGTAGCTAAGCAGGACTTTATTTCATGTACCTGAGATGTTCCTAGTCTCTCATTCCAAAAAAATCTTGGTTGAAAAGTATAGCTAATACTAGATTGTATTTAAGTTTTTGTGGTTTAAAGTTATAGTGAAATCAGTCTTCTGTTTAGGCTGAAATGGCACATTGTTGAAATGTATAACATTACTTCACGGCGGATTTTGGAAATTTCTTTTAATTGCTTCAGTTTTCTCAGTAAAGTAGGAATCAAGGTCATAATCTGAAGGTGATCCTACAGATGGAAACTTTGGAGATTTGTGGATTGGGAGAGTGATGGACTAGTGAAATATGTGATTACTAGGAAATTAAACAATTACTCGTAGGTGTGAAAAGTATTATGGAGGAAAGATATGAGTGCACAAATTAGGGTGTCTAATTTTGCATACCAGAAACTTCATAATGCGTTCCCAATGCCTGCCTTTACCATGTTATCTAGAACATACATCAGCACCCCATGCTCCAGTTCACTTTGCCTTACGCCTCTGCCATATGGCAGGTTTCCTTGTTCTTTGCAAAAGTCAGGCCCTTTTGTTTGGGAGTTTAGCTTTCTTTTCTTTTTGCCTGGAAATGCCATTCTACTCCTTTCCAAGCTCTTTCCCCCTTATCACGTTATATTAAATTTTATCTCTCTACAAAGTTAGTGATAGTGTCTAACTTTTTTTTGCCTCATAATGTTGGATGTATAAATCCTTCAGTAAATGTTAAGTGAATATGCCACTTTTCTCACTTCCCCTCTTCTTCATTTTTAAACCTGTAACAGGAGTTGGCAAACTTTTTTTGTAAAGTGCCAGATAGCAAATATTTTAGGTTTTGCACATGGTATGGTCTCAATAACTTTACTGTTGTAGCACAAAAGCAGTCATAGATAATACATAAATGAATGAGCATGGCTTTATTCCAATAATACCGTATTTATAGACACTGAAATTTGAATTTCATGTAATTTTTGCACATCTCAAGATAGTATTCTTTTTTTTTTTTTTCCAACCACTTATAAATGTACACATAGTCTTAGCTCATGGGCTGTGCCCAACATTCTGAGGGTTGGATTTAGCTCCCCCACCTCTTTCATCATAGTTTGTACTCCTTGATCTTTAACGACTCAGGAAGCCTTGATAGAGGAATCTGTGGTAAGATGATATTGGTTATAATATTTCCATTGGTGGTAGAGAAGCAAAGGCATATAAGGCAGTGTTTTTTTTCATCAAGGATCTCATGGTCAAATTCAAGATGAAAACATATAAATAAATAATGATGACAGGGTATAGTTACTGCAATTACAATTGTATTTCCTGGGTATAGAGGTAGAACAAAGGAGTGATAATCAGCTCCATGTCAATGTTAATAATGACATTTAGGCAATATGATTAAACATTGAGTTTATTTGAGCATAAAATTTGAGGATAGTCACATAGGAGGACACAGACTGCTAAAGGGTGGGGTAAGTGCAACAAAATAAAGAGCTTGGAGGGTCCTTTACATAGGCAAGGTCTGGGGATGCTTAGGTCTGGGTTACATCATTTTTCATACAAGATTAGTACATAGTTAGAGCAATTCAATTACTTATAGGCAGTGTTTCCTTTTTGGGGAAGGATATATTTAACATTTCACATTAAGGATGTAATGGTCAAAGGGTTTTTTATCACGGGCAAGGGGACTTTTATCCCTGGCACCATCCGGTCTGAGCTAGGAACAAGAAAATAAGGAAGGAATTTCATATATAACAAAAGGTCAGTAATTAAGAGATCAAGCCAGTCTCCAAAGTCAACCTTCCTCAGGGCTAAACAACGTTTAGAAGCCCCAAGTAGACAGACTATCCATTTTCTGTTACATTTGCTTAGGTGGATCAGAAGTAACCTCTAACAGTCATTTGTTGGAGGTAAGGAATGTATTTTCAGCTAGCCTTTCTGGAAATCTTTCAAGGATGCTGAGAAGGTGACTGACCACGTTTCTTATCAGGATGGCTCTAAACATCAGGATGACTCAACTTATTTATTTTATAGGATATAATCTTAATTCTTTCTCACAGAAATAAACATGAATGTATTTTTTAATTAGGTCTATATATGTAAAAATAATTTAAAAATTGTAAGGTTATTTTACCCGCTACATAATAAATGGATTGTTTATTCCACAGATACTTAGTTCCTCCTCTGCTGTGCAATGAGTTGTTTTACTAACTAAAAATATTTGAAGGAGATAATGGTATCATTAGATAAGTGATGGAGTTTTTTAGGGGGGTGCAGGAGAAAGGGAGAGGCTTTTCTAAACAAAGCACTGCTTTTAACAAAGGCAATAAGTATAACAGTAGAACTACCTTAGATTTAAAAAAATACTTCATAACTTTCAAATTTCTTATTTTAATTAAAACAAACTCATGCACCCTAAATAATTTTTCTCTAACAATTATTTCTAAAGGTTATGTACATTTTTATTACTTGTAGTGATGTGAAATATGTTCCATAGGACTTGGAATGCAGTAACCAGTACTTTTAAGTGAATTTTAAGTGAATTAAGAAGTGAATTTTTGATATTGAAATTTAGATTATGCAATTTCTGGTCTTTATTTATTTATTTATTTATTTTTTTAAATATACTTTTTATTGCATTTTAGGTTTGGGGGTACATGTGAAGAACATGCAAGATTGTTACATAGGTACACACATGGCAGTGTGATTTGCTGCCTTCCTCCCCATCACCTGTATCTGTTATTTCTCCCCATGCTATCCCTCCCCAACTCCCCACCCCCTGCTGTCCCTCCCCTTTTTCCCCCCGACAGAC
>PVKV010022621.1:11489-35073 GCA_004027835.1 Alouatta palliata | reverse complement strand
CGAGATCGCGCCATTGCACTCCAGCCTGGGTAACAAGAGCGAAACTCCGTCTCAAAAAAAAAAAAAAAAGATTTGGCCGGGCGCGGTGGCTCACGCCTGTAATCCCAGCACTTTGTGAGGCCGAGGCGGGTGGATCACGAGGTCAAGAGATCGAGACCATCCTGGTCAACGTGATGAAACCCCGTCTCTACTAAAAATACAAAAAAAAAATTAGCTGGGCGTGGTGGCGTGCGCCTGTAGTCCCAGCTACTCAGGAGGCTGAGGCAGGAGAATTGCTTGAACCCAGGAGGCGGAGGTTGCGGTGAGACGAGATCGCGCCATTGCACTCCAGCCTGGGCAACAAGAGCGAAACTCCGTCTCAAAAAAAAAAAAAAAAAAAAAAAAAAGTGTTGTCGAGGCTTCATGCCCTTCCTGAGAAGGCTGTAGTTCCTGTTGTCAGACTCCAAAACCATCCTGAGACACTCATTTGTCACTGCAATCCTTAAAAACCACACCAACTCATACAAGTCACCAGTGAAAACCCAAATTACCTTTTTGTTGTTGTTGTCTAGAAGATCATGTTGCTTCAGACAATCAGAGTCTGGCCTGGGGATATTTTAGAAACACATAATCAAGTCTGTGTTTAATACTGAATTCCCAGTTTAGCAGGGTGTGTTAATGAACACTGACTGATTTGGAAGTTATAATACTGTAGGGCACAGTAGCACTGATTTTAATTCTCACACAGGAAAAATTCTACCTCTGTGTTTGCCCTCACCTGCAATCACTGTGTATGCAGCCATATGTCTTTGAGGAACTTACATTTAATTTTTGAAACATCATTTTTAAGAAACAATTACCACATGAAGAATGTTTGTTTTTTTTTTTTTTTGGAAACAGTACAGAACTATATTACTGCTACTTTCAGGTCATTACTGGTAGTAGTAGTAAAATGATACTTATGTAGGGCTAGGCATATCCTCGTACAATACCCTTGAACTCTATCATTCATTACCATAGAATTCCTGGTAATCAATCACATTTTTATGTAGCATTTTAGTAGCATTTCTTATAAGAACAAGAATCACAGAGGGGGAAAATGTTATAAAATATGTCCTCAAGGATGAAAATGTCACTATTTATTTATTATTAATAGATATAAATTTTAAGATTCTTTCCTATAGTAGGGATGAATTTGTACTGACCTATTAACCCTTTCTTGCCAAGATTTTCTCATAAGGGAAGTATTTGTGTGACAGATGTGACGGCTGAAATATCATGTCTTATTAGTCAGAAATAGATCACATGGACACATGGAGGGTACTGGCTGGGTAGACTGGGGTTGTGCTTTGGGTTGGGTCTGCCAACTAACAGGGATGGGAACGTCACCATCCCTCCCCTCATCTGTTTCTAACCTCATTGAACTCAGTGAAGCTCAGTGATAGGAAAAGGATCAGAGATGTTTTGAGGCTCATGTACAGAGAAGGGTGCTTATTTCCCAAATCACCTAATAATCAACTTTTACTGATAAAAGCCTAGGCTTAAAGGAGAATGGGAAAGGGTTTACCCTACCTGCTTTTAAGACTTACTATAATATTACAGTAATCAAGAGAGCATGATGTTGAAATGGGGAGAGACATATAGATACAGAGAGAAATAAAACAGAATAAAAAGTAAAGAAATACATCCACATGTATATGGTCGATTGATTATCAACAAAAATGTCAAGGCCATTTAGTTGAGGAAGCATGGTCTTTTTAACAAACAGCACTGGAATAACTGAATCTATATGAAAAAAAACCCACACACATTAAAATAAAAAATGTTTAACTTGAATTAATGTAAAAGCTAAAACTTCTGGAAGAAAACGTAGAAAAAAATATTTGTGATCTTGGGTTAGACAAAGATTTCTTAGAGCACATGGAAGGTACAAACCAAAACAGAAAGAAATTGATGAATTGGGGTTCATCATAATTAAAAACTGATGTTTAAAACATACAGTCAAGAAAATCAAAAGGCAATACACGGAAACTATGTTTCCTTTCTTGCTGGTGCTCTGGAGGCAAGATGACAGATGGTAGATGAACAGGCAACAAGGACGAGAAGAGTGAGGTCAGTGAAACGCCAGCCAACCTCCTAAACAACTCGAGCTTGACCCGCTTTTGATTTAATGGCATTCCCATTCCACATAACACATTTTTTTTTTTTGATACAGAGTTTCGCACTTGTCGCCCTGACTGGGGTGCAATGGCATGATCTCAGCTCACTGCAACCTCCACCTCCCAAGTTCAAGCAATTGTCCTGCCTCAGCCTCCCAAGTAGCTGAGATTACAGGCATGCCATCACTCCCAGCTAATTTTTGTATTTTTAGTAGAGACGGGGTTTTGCCATGTTGGCCAGGCTGGTCTCGAACTCCTGACCTCAGATGATCCTCCCGCCTCAGCCTCCCAAAGTGCTGTGATTACAGGTGTGTGCCACTGCACCTGGCCCATAATAAATATTTACGAAGTCTCTACTATGAACCAGGTACTGGCAGAGCACACAGAAGGACAGAAAGGGAGCTGAAAGCAAACAGGCAATTGGCTGGCACAAAGAGAGAAGATGAATGGCTGATTTTGTGAGGCGAAATTAGTTCTTAATTTCAAAATGAGATGAAGAAGATTCAAGGATTTAAAAAGTATAGGCCCATTCTACTTGTAAACCTAATTAAAATATTAGCTGTCTAATAGCTGAGCCCAGGAGGTTGAAGCTGCTGCAGTGAGCCGTGATCGTGCCACTGCACTCTAGTATAGCAGCCTGGGCAACACACTGAGACCCTGTCTCTTGAAAAAAAAGAGGTGGCTCACGCCTGTAATCCCAGTACTTTGAGAGGCCGAGGTGGGTAGATCACAAGGTCAGGAATTCAAGATCAGTCTGCCCAAGATGGTGAAACCCCGTCTCTACTAAAAATACAAAAATTAGCCAGGCATGGTGGCAGACACCTGTAATCCCAGCTAGCCAGGTGTGGTGGCATGCACCTGTAATCCCAGTAACTTGCCAGGCTGAGGCAGGAGAATCGCTTGAACCCAAGAGGTAGAGGTTGCATTCCAGCCTAGGCGACAGAGCAAGTCTCAAAAAACCAACAAAAAAGAAAGCCTTCCCAGATATTTTTACACTAAAGCTTTGCCTAACTTTCTCAAAACCCCCTCATAACAAGCAGATGTTATCATTGTTTGGCCCTCCAGAATGTCAACAAGCAAAACGCCTTGAACATCTAAAAAAAAAAAAAAAAAAAAACTGTTGCCATGACTTTCACTCTTGACCCACCCACTACGGCTTTGACGGGACCACTTCTTCCTCTTGGTAGCCATTGCTTTGATTGTGCTTTGTCTCTAGGATCGTACTGGTAAAGTGAAAAACTTCTGATCTGCAAAAGACAATGTCAAGAGGATGAGAAGACAAGTGATAGACTGGGAGAAAATATTTGCAAAAGAATAATATGTAACAAACAATCCGAGACCTCAAAAGCATAACGCTGAATTATAAAAGCAAGCTGCAGGACATTACATACAGTGATATACTAAAAATGTAAACTAAAAAAAGCAATACTATATTTTTGAGGTAGTAATAATAAATAACTAGAGTGTATATGGGGCTCATATTCTATGTGACCTCATTATTCTATGTGCCCTTCAAATAGCCTACTTGTTTAATTCCCTGGCCCTCTGAGGGAGATACTACTTTTATTCCCTGTTGCAGCCATGAAAATGTGCCACTTAGCTCTGCTGCTGGGCATGTAATTAACTGATCACCCAGCTACTGTATGCTTAATCCATCACTTCTTTCACTCTGAGACCATATTTCCCACATACTGCTTTTGGCCAATGACTGAGTATTGCAGAGTTCTAAAGGCAAGACTCTTCTGGTTATATGGAGACTCCTCTGATGGGGGACTTTGGTCTAGCAGCCTAGCTAAAATATTATCAAAACTATGCTGTGTCTAAATCTGTGCAATTCAACTCTTCTTCATTTCCTCTCCCCTTCGCAGGGATCAGATATACGTCACTGGCTGCCAGGTCTTCCAAAGTCCCCTACATGTATACATGAATGTACATGTATACATGAATGTGCTAGCTCTGTGGCAGGCAATCTCTACCTCCTGGTAACCATATCCTTGTGTAACCCTCCCATTGAGTGTTAGCTGGACCTAGAGACTTGCTTCTAATAAATAGAATACACTAAAGGGGTGGAATGCCACTTTTAAGTCAGTTTCAAAAACACTGTGGTTTTCATCTTCAACACACTCTAGCGCTTAGCTTTCTCCTTAACTGTGAGGTAAGTTGGGCTGGGCACAGTGGCTCACGTCTGCAATCCCAGCACTTTGGGAAGCCGAGGTGGGTGATCAGTTGAGGTCAGGAATTCAAGACTAGCCTGGCCAAAATGGTGAAACCTTGTCTCCACTAAAATCACAAAAATTACTGGCCGGGTGTGGTGGCTCACGCCTATAATCCCAGCATTTTGGTAGGCCGAGGCGGGTGGATCATGAGGTCAAAAGATCGAGACAATTCTGGTCAACATGGTGAAACCCCATCTCTACTAAAAATACAAAAATTAGCTGGGCGTGGTGGCACGTGCCTGTAGTCCCAGCTACTCGGGAGACTGAGGCAGGAGAATTGCTTGAACCCAGGAGGCGGAGGTTGCGGTGAGCCGAGATCGCGCCATTGCACTCCAGCCTGGGTAACAAGAGCGAAACTCCATCTCAAAATAAATAAATAATCCAGGTGCACACCTGTAATCCCAGCTACTCAGAAGGCTGAAGCAGGAGAATTTCTTGAACACAGGAGGCAAAAGTTGCAGTAAGCTGATATTCTAAGATGACATTAGACACCCAAACAATTAATTGGGGGAACACTTGTGAGAGAAAAAGAAGATGAAATTTATTGTCTATTGCTGCATAACAAATTACCATGCTGCACTCCGGCCTGGGCAAGACAGCGAGACTCTGTCTCAAAAGAACAAACAAATTGTGAGGGAAGGCAGCAATGCTACAAGCTGCTCTTTGAAGAGGCCCATGTGGCAAAAAAATGAGGAAGGACTTTGTACGATAGCTAGTAGGAACTAAGGCTCTCCGTCCAACAGCCCATGAGGTCCTGAATCCACACAACAACCATGTAAAGGAAATGAGAAGTGGCTCCTCCACACTCTAGACTTCAGAAGAGACAAGACTTCTGGGTGACATCTTGAGTGCAGCCTTCTGAGGGACCTTGAAGCAGAGGCACTCAACTAGGTCACTCCCAGTTTCCTGGCATACAAAGCCTCTGAGATAATAAATGTATATTGCGTTAAGCCACTAACTTCCAGGGGGTAATTTGTTATGCAGCAATAGACAATAAATGTCATCTTCTTTTTCTCTCACAAGTGTTCCCCCAATAAATCCTTTGGGTGTCTAATGTCATCTTAGAATATACTTTTTGGAAGACTCAATCTAATGCATCTCCATTTATAGATACAAAAACTGACACAAAGAGGTTCAAGAACTTTCCCAAGCTAACACAGCTGGAAAGTGGTAGAGCAAAGACTCATATCTTGGCTTCAGGGCCAGTGTCCTTAGTGGTCATGTTATACTTCTGTATGTGCATTACAAATATATAGTAATTAACTGGAAACACATCATATTCATTATAGTAGTTATGTCTAGAAACAGAGGGAAATAAATAGGATTGGAGAGGGGAAGACAGGAGCATTTCAACATCACCTATAAGGTTTCATTTCTTAAAAAATTCTAGGCCAGGCAGGGTGTCTCATATCTATAGTTCCAGCACTTTGGGAGGTTAAGGTGGGTGGATCTCTTGAGTCCACGAGTTCAAGACTAGCCTGAGGAATATGCGGAAACCCTGTATCTACTAAAACTAAAAAAAATTTAACCAGGCGGGGTGACACATGACTGTAGTCCCAGCTACTCAAGAGGCTGAGGTGGAAGAATCACTTAAGCCCAGGAGGCAGAGGTTGCAGTGAGCCAAGATCGCTAAACTGCATTCCAGTCTGGGCGACAGAGTGAGACCCTGTCTCAAAAAAAAAAAAAAAAAAAAAAAAAATTTTTTTTTGTTTGTTTTCATCAAATAAAACCATCTTGGGTGGCAACAGCCTGGATATTTGCTATTTTGTATTTTGTACAAGTTTGTATTGGTTAGTATGTAAATAATTAAAAAGGCAGTTTAACATTTTTTTTCCAATTCATTTTGCTTATTCACTCTGAAAAGCAGTAGTAATTGGGCCTGTATCTGTGGATCTATTCTTGGGGTGTTGATAAGAACTCGTATTTCCACTGTGCACTACACTCCAGACCTTGTGCTACATTATTAACATATGTTGGTGTGAATATTTTCATTTTACTTAATAGGAGACTGTTGCTCAGACAGCAAAAATCCCTCAAAGAGGAGAAATCCCACTTAACTCTGAGTTCATCAAATGGCATGTTCTGTCCTGCATAGCTTCTTACGCATCTTCATTTATTTTAGAGTTGATTTTCATTATTCATAGCAGTTATGTTCTATAAAGTAGTTACTGAACATTGGATTAGCAAATGTTGAGCCATTGCTCCTAAGAAATATATACTGAGCCATTGCTTCTAGGGATTGGAGGGGTATGTGTATGTATGTGGATCTCACATCATGTATAATCTTAAATCCTGAAAGCAAGGCATTCTGATAAATTCTATTTTCTTTATTTTACAAAAGAGAAAACAACCACTTTGCACTCAATAGGAAAGTTGTTATTATTTTTTAAATGGAAAATGGCGAGTGTTTGCAAGTACATGGAGAAATTGGAACACGTGCATTTCTGGTGGAAATGCTTTAATGATGTGGCTGTTATGGAAAAAAGTTATGCAGCTCCTCAAAAAACTTAAAACACAAAATTACCGTATGACCCAGCAATTTCACTCCTACATATACACCCAAAAGAATTGAAAAATTGAAACAAGGGAATTCAGAGAACGTGTACACCAATACTCATGTCAGTACTATTCACAATAGGTGGAAACAATTCAAATGTTCAACAACAGACGCATGTGGTAATACATACAGTGGAATCTTATCTGTAAAAAGGAATAAAATTCTGATACTTGCTACAACATAGATGAAACTTGAAACATTGTGCTAAGCGAAATAAGCCAGACAATAGACAAATACTTTCAAACTTTATTTGTGTAAGTTTTCTAGACCAGGCAAATTCACAGAAAGTAGAACAGAGGTTACCAGGGGCTGCAGGGAGGAGAGGATGGGGAGCTATTATTTAATGATACAGAGCTTCTGCTTGGAATGAGAAAAAAGTTCTGGAATTGGATAGTGGTCATAGTCGCAGAATTTTGGGAATGTACTTATACCACTGAACTGCGCACTTAAGGATAGTTACAATAGTAAACTGTATGTTATGTATATTTTAACGAAGTAAGAGAAAATCGTGGGGTGGGGGATGGGGGAAAAGAGAAAGCAAATGAGAATGAATGTAGTTTAAAAGTGTTAAGTGATGCCTGAAGCAGCTTCACAAATAAGCTAACAGGTGAATGAGAGTTGGATTTCTAACCGGTTCCAATTGGCCCCACAGCTGCCGCTTTCACACTGCCCTGCACTGCCTCGTCCTCTGGCCCCCAGCATGAGCTCTGAAATGAGGCAGGGTCACCTTGTTCGACCTTAGCTGGATATGCGTGTGTTAGGCGACAAATTTTTCCATGCTCTGCATATGTCAGCAAATGACTGTGAAAGTACCATGAGTGTTGATTTAGAGGGATTACAAATAAATTTACCAAGTAGGGGAATTCACAAATATAGAATCTGCATAATGAGGAGGATCGACTGTATTTACTCAATTGTATTTTTAGGTTTGGCGGGGTTTGGAAGTGATCCCCCAGTAAGATGGGTACATATTTGGATAAGGGGCATAGTATCATTCTGGCTTTGCTTGGATGTACACTTCTTCATCCTGCTTGGAAAATACATCAAGCAGTTGTTCACATTCATTCATACACATAAGAATTACCAGGAGACCTTTTGCAAATGCAGGTCCTGTGCCTCAGCAGAAGTTCAGATGTTCTAGGGTTGAGCCAAGAAATCATTTCTAAACACAGGTTGCGATGATTCTGATGCATTCAGAAAAGACAATACATAGAAATTCTGACATATGGGCCTGCCTCTCATTGATGGGCTGCAGCCAAAGACCACCGGTAACACACCTACAGTCAAACCAATCTGAGTTCATTGGCTTGGCTCATTGCAACCAGAGAGACCCCACACCATGGGGGAGCTTCGGCGGCATTACATTCAGTTAGAAGAAACTTTCTCAAGGAATTTAGCTTGTTAGGTATTATGGGGAAGGATTCAAGAAAGTAGGCATTAGTGGCCAGGCATGGTGGCTCACGCCTGTAATCCCAGCACTTTGGGAGGCCGAGGTGGGCAGATCACGAGGTCAAGAGATCGAGACCAGCCTGGTCAACATGGTGAAACCCCATCTCTACTAAAAATACAAAAATTAGCTGGGCATGGTGGCGCGCACCTGTAGTCCCAGCTACTCGAGAGACTGAGGCAGGAGAATTGCTTGAACCCCGGCGGCGGAGGTTGCAGTGAGCCGAGGTCACGCCACTGCACTCCAGCCTGGTGCCTGGTGACAGAGTGAGGGTCTGTCTCAAAAAAAAAAGAAAGTAGGCATTAGCTATGAATTGGGTGCTGTCAGGAAACAGGAACAATTCCATTATTGGGGAACGTAATAATTTTTATCTAGAAGGCAGGAGAAATTAAAAAGGACTAAATTCAATTGGTAGAAAACTGGTAGTTACTCTACTGGGTGAGTGGGCATTTGATCATTTTTATGGTTTTACAGTGGCCTTGGTTTTCTTCATTGCACTCAAACACAGTCAAGAAGTCGTCTTGTTTTTTCTTCACTTCATCATGGACACAGAGTGATCTCACCTAAGTGCTGTAAGAGATTGTTTATGTTCAGCAGGAGGAATCCATAGCTTAGCTGCAAGTGCCTCAGGCCTAGAGCCCAGTTGTTAGTACCAGCTCAGCTCCCAGCTATTAAGAGCTGCTTTTTTCTTCTGTTTTTCTTTCTTTCTTTTTTTTTTACATTAAAAGACAGAGTCTTGCTCTGTCACCCAGGCTAAAGTGCAGTGGCGCAAGCGTAGCTCAAGGGATCCTCTTGCCCTCAGCCTTCTGAGTAGCTAGGATTACAGACACGTGCCACCACATTTAGCTACTATATATATATTTTACTTAAATAAAGTATTATTGTTATTTTGCTTTTTTCTTTCTCACTCTTGGACATTTCTCAGTTGTTTGTCCTTTCCCTCTTATTCCACAGTTCTACCACATGTCCTTGTTCCATTTTTGCCAATGTCTGACCAGTTTCAAGTCACTCTGCAGACACTGGGAGGAAAGGCCTTTGCTTACCTTTCCTTTCACAATCAGCTTGTCTAATATGTGAATAAAATTCCCCATTCTCTGGTGGATTGCAACTCCTGTAGTTACTGCTTACACATATATATGTGTACATGTGATAGAGAAAAACACCTCCCAAATACTCACAATAAGGTCAAAGTAAGGTGATACTTTAAGTTACTGATAGGTTGGTGCACATGTACTTTTAATGGCAAAAAACAACACAATTACTTGTGCACCAACCTAATATCTCAAGAGAAGAAATTTTGGTTTTTTTTTTTTTTGTAGTTTTTGGCATATCATAAATGTTTAGTAAATATGAAAGGTGACATTGGCTGTAATCTTGGGAAGTGAAAGAAGGAAGTAATGATATTAAAAGAAATCAGGGGTAGTTTATCTCATTTTAAGTCCTCAGAGAAGCTATAAACACCTCTAACAAACAGCACTTTGGGAGGCCGAGGCGGGTGGATCACGAAGTCAAGAGATCGAGACCATCCTGGTCAACATGGTGAAACCCCGTCTCTACTAAAAATACAAAAATTAGCTGGGCATGGTGGCACGTGCCTGTAGTCCCAGCTACTTGGGAGGATGGGGCAGGAGAATTGCTTGAACCCAGGAGGCGGAGGTTGCGGTGAGCCGAGATCGCGCCATTGCACTCCAGCCTGGGTAACAAGAGCGAAACTCCGTCTCAAAAAAAAAAAAAAAAAAAAAAAAAAGAAAGAAAAAGAAAACCAAAACATAGGCTGGGCGAGGTGGCTCACCCTGGTAACATCAGCACTTTGGGAGGTCAAGGTGGGCGAATCCCTTTGAGGTGAGGGGTTTGAGACCAGCCTGGCCAACATAGTGAAACCCTGTCTCTACTAAAAAATTAACTGGACGTGGTGGCATGTGCCTGTAATCCCAGCTCTTGGGAGACTGAGGCAGGAGAGTTGCTTGAACCTGGGAGACGGGGCTGCAGTGAGCCAAGATGGCGCCACTATACTCAAGCCTGCACCTCAGAGCGAGACTCTGTCTCAGAACAACGACGACAGCAAAACACAGTTTAGATATTGTAGAGATACAGAATCTACTACTTTTTAAGAATCTTAGGATGGTCAGATTAGCTCTTCCCTTGGTTCAGAGTCTGCCTTGGATGCTGACTGAGAAGGATGGGTTTGCAAGGTAAAGCAAATGGTTGGTAAAACTTAGATCTTTGTAAACGGAGTGATGATTAATATAAATATGTTAATTGTCACTAACTAGAAATGCTTAAATTTAAGCATTCTCAATATACTTTTTTTTTTTCTTAAGACAGAGTCTCACCCACTCCGTCACCCCATGCTGGGGTGCAGTGGCATGCTCTCTGCTCACTGCAACCTCCGCCTCCTGGGTTCAAGCGATTCTCTTGCCTCAACCTCCTGAGTCACTGGGATTACAGGCATACACCACCAATCCAGCTAATGTTTGTATTTTTAGTGGAGATGGGGTTTCACTATGTTGGTCAGGTTAATCTCGAACTCCTGGCCTCAAGTGATACGTCTGTCTCAGCCTCCTAAAGTGCTGGAATTACAGGCAAGAGCCATTGAGCCCAGTCTTTCAATATACTTTTATTTGCTTCGAATCCAGGAATTAGAAGTGTCAAGTATTTACATAATTAAAAACAAACAAAAAAACATGATTTACCCATCAAAAATATTTCTGTCCCAGCCTGGCATGGTGGTTCATGCCTATAATCCCAGCACTTTGGGAGGCCAAGGCAGGCAGATCACCTGAGTCTGAGAGTTTGAGACTATCCTGTACAACATGGTGAAAACTGTCTACAAAAATACAAAAAAAAAAAATTAGCTGAATATGGTAGTGTTCACCTGTAGTCCTAGCTACTCAGGAGTCTGATGAGGTGGAAGGATCACTGGAGCCCAGGAGGTCAAGGCTGCAGTGAGCCATATCACGCCACTGCACTCCCCGCTAAGCTACAGGGTGAGACTCTTGCACCACTGCACTACAGCCTGGGCAATAGTGTGAGACCCTGTCTCAAAAAAGAGAAGAGGAAAGATTTTTGTCCTTATCACATATTAGGGCAATGTTCCCCATTAACCATCAAAAAAATTTTAATTAAATTTTTTGAATTATTATGCCTACAAGTCAAGTCTTTGATAGTTCAAAATAACAAATGAGTGTTTTAGTACCTAAAGAAGAAGATCTACTGTTACCAAAAAAGGGAAAGTCAAGAATTGAGATGAAACCAGCTCAGGGGAAAAAGAGAAATTACATCAACTTGGCAAATGAATTATTTCTAGATAATGCATTCATAGCAGCTCTTCAAATTCCAGGTGATCTTAGTTGCTTTATAAAACAATACACTCTTTCAAACTCTATTTAAAAGGAAAAAAATCACGTTGCCAAATGTAGAATACATTATTACCCTTTTACTGTCATTACCTCTTAATTTCTTTAGATGTTGTCTGGAAATAGGAAAGAGAGATATAAACGTGTAGATTATACTCTCCTTTTTTGAGGCCAATTTTATTTCAATCTTGATACTCATATTGAAGCACATGATTACTCTGCAAATGATCCAAGTAAAATATATGTTTTAAGATCTTTACTGATGTGCTGAGAATATATAGCAATAAACAGTTTTATATAAAGAAGCCCAGTAGTGGGCAAATGGAAGCGTATTTGAGTTTGTATAAAAAACTAAAATAATAAACTTGACTGTTTACAACATTTTAAATTGAAATGTGTACCACATAGTTATTTGCCAACCCTCATTATAAGAATCGGAAGGTGGAAAATATGTTCCTTTTATTCCATTTGCCTTTAGTTTCATTTTAGAGACACACAGGAAAATTAAAAAGGCAAAGTAGAGATATCCCAGAGTTCCACGCGGCACCAGCCCTTCCGCCACGGTCGCCATTGGAGAGCGGCAGCCATGGCTCTTCGCTGTCCTATGGCCGTGGGCCTCAGCAAGGGCCACAGGCTAACGAAGAACGTGAGCGAGCCCAGGCACAGCCGCCGCCGCGGGCGTCTGACCAAACACACCAAGTTCGTGCGGGACATGATCCGGGAGGTGTGTGGCTTTGCCCCGTACCAGCGGCGCGCCATGGGGTTACTGAAGGTCTCCAAGGACAAACGGACCCTCAAGTTCATCAGGAAAAGGGTGGGGACGCACATCCGCGCCGAGAGGAAGCGGGAGAAGCTGAGCAACAAGAGCAAAGCTGCTGTCAAGAAAGACTGAGCCCTCTCCCTGAAACAAACAGCTCGACCCCCCCACCAAAAGAAAAAGAAAAACAGTCACCAAGCTTACACGCACGGCCAGTCGTGGTGGCTCATACCTACCATCCCAGCACTTTGGGAGGCCGAGGCGAGTGGATCGCTTGAGCCAAGGAGTTGGAGTCTGACCAATATGGTCAGGCTTCGTCTCTACTAAAAATACAAAAATTAACTGGGCATGGTGGTGCGCACCTATAATCCCAGCTACTTGGGAGGCTGAGGCAGGAGAATCTCTTGAACCGGGGAGGAGGAGGCTGCAGTGAGCCACGTTTGTGCCAATGCCCCCTAGCCTGGGTGAAGAGTGAGACTCCATCTCCAAAAAAAAAAGAGAGAAAAAAGAAATGAATGTGCCTAGAACTAACAAGGCAAAAGTACACAGAGGTAGGATGGATAGATACATTTGGAAAGCATGGTTTTATCTGCCTGTGTTCAGTTGTCCAACCATACTTAGACTTGGTCTCTGTCTCTGATCCTTGAAGATCTTGAGCTTCTTAACTTTATACAACAAACTACAGTTCAAGTATTTTGCTGTTAAAATCTAGATGATCATATTACTCTGATTATACCCCTTATTTTCCTGGCTTTAAAGCCAGGTGAATTATTTATGTAATAGTTAAAAACAGAAAAATCTCTATGGAGTTTACTCAGTGCACAACAATCAAGAACAATACCAAAGGAAAAAAAAAATTCTAGTTAAAAGAAGAATAAATTCTAGTTAAAAAAAAATCATCTTGCCAAATGTAGAATACATTATTACCCTTTTACTGTCATTACCTGTTAATTTCTTTACATGTTGTCTGGAAATAGAAAATATGTGGAAATTGTGCTTCAGTGTCATGAATGTGTTGAATTTATATATACATATATGATCTCAGCTTGTTTATGAAATTAAACCATCTTCTCTGAGAGACACACATCTGCAAGCCTTTTGAACACATGATGAGATCTCACAATCATGAGAATGGCATTTTAGGTGTGCTGTCTTTTAGGGTGAATGCACTACAGTTTTACTCAGTCTGTTCATGTGTTTAATTGCCTTCTGTTATTATTTTTTATTCGAGAAATCTAGCCAGAGACCAGTGAATCAAAACAATTATGTTTGGCTTGTGTTCCCTCAAATAAGAACAGATCCTACCAATCGCAGCAAAGTTCACCATAACCCGAGAGCCTCATCCACACCTGTGCTTTCAATAATCTGTCTCAGATAATCTAGTCAGGAAGAATGGAGGGACTGGGGCATTGTTAAGTAAATCAAGCCCCCAAAAATAACTTGGAAGAAAAAATATATTTTCTAAAGTACAACATGGTTACTAGTTTACACCAACTGGTTTCAAATATGCATTTTATTCACCAGATAAGCAATTGCTCAACACTTCTCTTAGGCAGTTAATATTCATGTAATAATGTATGTGTGCTACTAGTTATAGAATAGTGGTAAGGACTACATGGAAAAGATTGAAACACATTGAACTGAGTCTTAACGTTTGGAGAATCCTTGTAATATTTGAGCAGCAAGACTGCTATTTTCGTATGACCACTGACTAGTATGGAGATGGGGCTGGGTGTGGTGGCCCATGTCTGTCATCCCAGCACTTTGGGAGGCCAAGACAGGTGGACTGCTTGAGGCCAGGCATTCAAGAACATCCCGAAAAACACAGCAAGACCCCCATCTCTACAAAAACAAAACAAAACAAAACAAAGAATAGAGAGAACAATAATATAATTCAGCAAACATAAAATGAACATTTTTGTCCTTTCTGATATTACCATGTTCACAAAGATGCAGCCATGGTGGAAAAACTAGAATGGAGATGGAGGTCATTTCCCCCAAATCTTTGACAAGGCATTATCTTCTCTTTCTGCAGTTTTTAAGCTCTGATTTTTCTAAAGCATTCTTGGCTTGTCTTACACCTCTCCACATTAGGTCTCCTTGTGATTGGCTGAACAGGCTGTCCAGACCAGCTTACCCAGAACTCCAGGAGAGGGATTCCAGGCTGGTTTGGCAAATGCGCAGAGCTCCTCCTGGGCCAGAGTTCCTTCTCAGCAGTGATGCTGGTTTTATTCTTGTTTTTCTCACTGTTTTTCCTTTAAGTACATTTATTTCTAAAATATTACTTGTATTCATATATTTTAATGTCAGTTTTCCCCTTATTTAACTCTTTTCTATCGTCAGTTCCTAAATTCATTTATTTCACATAACAGTCAAATTCATTTATTTCACATAATTGTTAAATTTTATCTTCTTGTAAAAAAGAATCTACTTGGGATTTATATTACATTAAACTTTTTTCCTTTATCTTTTAGTTAATTTGCTTTTCCACTTCATTCTGTTTAATAGCATCTTAGCTACAGTTTTCTGTTCAGTTCATCCATTTAATATCATCCCACTTTCTACAGGATATTCTCACTTTTCATGTTTATCTTTATCCCTTGGAAAAAGAAGGTACATTTTCCATTTTAACCTTGAGGTTAAAAAATTCACGTAACTTGAGTAACTCAATTCTAACACTTTGTGGGAAATTTTGAAAATAGGAGTGAATTACAATGATCTTTTTAGCATGGTTTGAATTACCTTGATCTTTTTAACTAACAACAGATAGTCAAGGTTCGTGTACAAATTTGGACTTGGGAGTTGGAATTCAGCATCAAAACCACCTTAAAGTAGATGAATATGAAAAGACAATATAGGAAAAAGTAGAAGGGAATATCAACTTAAGAGAAGACAAGAGAAGTGTTGGGTTTTTTTTTTAATAAAACTTTCAGACCCAATAATCTACTTATCTGATATTATTGTCTTTATTTTATTACACTTTTAATTTTAATTTCAGTAGTTTTGGGGGAACAGGTGGTGTTTGGTTGCATGGAAAAGTTCTTCAGAGATTTCCGAGATTTTGGTGAACTCATCACCAGAGCAGTGTTCACCGTACCCAATGTGTAGTCTTTCATCCCTCACCCCCTCTCATCCTTCCCTCCAAGTATTCAAAGTCCATTGTATCATTCTATGCCTTTACATTCTCATAGCTTAGCTCCCGCTTATAAGTGAGAACACATGATGCTTGGCTTTCCATTCCTGTTACTTCACTTAGAATAATGGTCTCTAACTTTATCCAGGTTGCTGCAAATGCCATTATTTTGTTCTTTTTTGGCTGAGTAGTATTCCATGTTATATATATGTATGCCACATTTTCTTTACCCACTTGTTGGCTGATGGGCATTTAGGTTGGCTCCATATTTTTGCAGTTGCAAATTGTGCTGCTATAAACATGCATGTGCAGGTGTCTTTTTCATAAAATCACTTGTTTTCCTCTGGGTAGATACCCAGTAGTGGGATTGCTGGATCAAATGGTAGTTCTACTTTTAGTTCTTTAAGGAATCTCCATACTGTTTTCCATAGTGGTTGTACTAGTTTACATTCCCACCAATAGTGTAAAAGTGTTTCCTTTTCACTACATCCATGCCAACATCTGCTATTTTTTAATTTTTTAATTATGGCCATTCTTGCGGGAGTAAGGTGGTATCTCACTGTTGTTTGGATTTGCATTTCCCTGATAATTAGTGATGGTGAGTATTTTTTCATGTTTCTTAGCCATTTGTATATCTTCTTTTGAGAATTGTCTATTCATGTACTTTGGCCAATTTTTTGATGGGATTATTTGGTTTTGTTCTTCCTGATTAGAGTTCCTTATAAATTCTGGATATTAGTCCTTTGTCCGATGCACAGTTTGTGAGCATTCTCTCCCACTCTGTGGGTCGTCTGTTTACTTTGCTGATTATTTCTTTTGCTGTGCAGAAGCTTTTTCGTTTACTTAGGTCTTGTCTACTTTGCTTTCATTGCATTTGCTTTTGGATAATCACGAACTTTTTGGCTAAGCCAATGTCAAGAATAGTTTTCCTGATGGTATCTTTTATAATTTTTTAAGGTTTCAGGTCTTAGATGTAAGTCTTTGATTCATCTTGAGATGATTTTTGTTTGAGGTGAGAGATGAGAATCCAGCTTCGTTCTTCTCCATGTGGCTTGCCGATTATCCCAGCACCATTTGTTGAATAGGGTGTCCTTCCCCATTTTATGTTTTTGTTCGCCTTGTCGAAGATCAGTTGACTATAAATATTTGGCTCTATTTCTGCATTCTCTATTCTGTTCCATTGGTCTACATGCCTATTTTTATACCAGTACCCACATACTCTTTTGGTGACCTTAGCCTTGTGGTATAGTTTGAAGTCAGGTCATGTGATGCCACCAGATTTGTTCTTTTTGCTTCGTCTTGCTTTGGCTATGAGGGGTCTTTTTTTTGTTCCATCTGAATTTAGGGTTTTTTCTAGTTCTGTGAAGAATGTTGATGGTATTTTGATGGGCATTGCATTGAATTTGTAGATTGCTTTTGGTAGTATGGTCATTTTCACAACATTGATTCGATCCATCCATGAGCATGAGATGTGTTTCCATTTGTTTGTGCTGTCTATGATTTTTTTCAACAGTGTTTTGTAGTTTTCCTCATAGAGATTTTTCACTTCACCTCCGTGGTGTTTAGTTATATTCTTTTTTTTTTTTTTTTTTTTTTTGAGACAGAGTCTCGCTTTGTCACCGAGGTTGGAATGCAATGGCGTGACCTCAGCTCATGGCAACCTCTGCCTCCCGAGCGCAAGCGATTCTCCTGCCTCAGCCTCCTGAGTAGCTGAATAGTAGTTGTATGCCACAACGCCCGGCTAATTTTTGTATTTTTAGTAGAGACAGGGTTTCACCATGTTCGCCAGGTTGGTCTTGAACTCCTGACCTCAGGTGATACGCCTGCCTCGGCCTTGCAAAGTGCTGGGATTGCAGGCGTGAGCATCTGCCCCCAGCAGGTTAGTTATATTCTTAAGTATTTTATTTTATTATCTTTAATTAAGGGTCTATTGATTCCACATATTCTGTTGGCTGCCTATGTTGTATTTGTGGTTTAGTTCCTGAGGAAGACTTTTCTGGACTGGGAAGTAGTCGATTGGCAGGTTGGTAAAAAAATTTACCAACAACAGTATAGGTTTAAAAGGTGAAGTTTATTAGAAAGCAAGAAGAGGCCGGGCATGGTGGCTCACACCTGTAATCCAAGCACTTTGGAGGCCAAGGCAGGCGGATCACCTGAGGTTGCGAGCTCAAGACCAGCCTGACCAACATGGTGAAACCCCATCTTAAAAAAAAAAAAAAGAGAAAGAAAGAAGAACAGAAGAGTGCACTCTTCTGCAGCTGGGGTACCTTAGCAAGAAGGAGTGCCCTGCAGTAGATTTTTCCTTAGGAGCATTTATGGATCTTAAGGCCAGAGCTTAAGGGTAATTTTAACCGTGTTAGCCACACAGGTCATAATAAATGGTTACATTTGTAGACATTTTAGTGCCTTAATGTCAGCAAGGGTTGCACAAAGAGTTTCAGCATGGAATTCAGAGATGTATAGAAATTCTAGTTACTTATACATTTTGGGGAGGAAAGAAATTTGCAACCAGATGTCTGCTTTAGATAACCGAGAAGTCTGAGGCTGAGCACAGTGGCTCACGCCTGTAATCTCTACACTTTAGGAAACTGAGGCGGGTGGATCACCTGAAGTCAGGAGTTCAAGACCAGTCTGGCCAGCATGATGAAACCCCTTCTCTACTAAAAATACAAAAATTAGCTGAGCGTGCTGGTGGGTGCCTGTAATCCCACCTACTCAGGAGGTTGAGGCAGGAGAATCACTTGAACCCAGGAAGCAAAGTTGCAGTGAACCGAGATCGCGCCATTGCACTCCAGCCTGGGTGACAAGAGAGAAATTCAGTCTCAATCATAATAATAATAACAATAAGGAAGTCTGATTACTTCCAATTTCCCCACATAAGGAGTTTTGCCTTTGGATGGTCTGGGTTTTTTGTTTGTTTTTGAGATGGAGTCTCTCTCTGTCACCCAGGCTGGAGTGCAGTGGCATGATCTTGGCTCACTCTAGCCTCTGCCTCCCGGGTTCAAGCAATACTCATGCCTCAGACTCCAGAGGAGCTAGGACTAAGGCATGTGCCATCATGCCCAGCTAATTTTTATATTTGTAGTAGAGATGGGGTTTCACCATGTTGGCCAAGCTGGTCTTGAACTCCCGGTCTCAGGTTATCCACGTGCCTCAGCTTCCCAAAGTGCTAAGATTACAGGTGTGAGCCACCGCTCCTGGCCCAGCTGGCATGTTTGATGGTCACCAGGTGGTCTTTGCTCCCTTCTAAATTTTTCAATAAGGAGTTTTTGTCTCCGGGGCCTGTTCCGTGGTCACCAAGTGATTTTTCGCTCTCCTTAACTCTCCCAGTTGTCATTAAGAGTCCTCTCTTCAGGGTGGCCTCTTTACTTCTTAAATATCCAAGTGCTTCTCAAATGGGCAGGAGGAAAAACAATAACAAATCAATCAATAAATTCTCAGATGCCTCTGAAAGTATTTTTTGCTTTCTGGAAAACAAAACAAAGGTTCCAGGCTCATCTTAATTTTTCCTGCCCCAAGACGTCGGATCAGATCTTTTGAAAATCCCTTGTTTGTTTTAAAAGAGAACAATACTGAAAAAAAAGAAAAAAATCAGATTGGGCACTGGAGTATATGAGATTGTTTTACACACTGTTGGAAGGAGGCAGAATGACATTGGAGAAGATACTACTCATTACTGCATTCACAGCAATAAAGTCCTAAAAGCAACAAAATGATTTCACATTAATGTTTTCAATTTATCTCTTCCTAACTCACTTTTGTCTTGCTCTATTAAAACAAGTTATTTTTCCACTTTCTATTTTACACTAAATTTAACGTGCCATATTATAGACTGTCATACTCAACCACATGTCCTAATTATTGTGTTATAACTTAAAACTTCTTCTTATTCTTCTAAAAATTATTAGAATTCTCATTTGTTTAAAAATCCTCAACCCAGGTATCCTGGAATTGCCTCTCAATAAGGAGTTTTTGTCTCTGGGGCCTGTTCAATGATCACCAGGCCGGTCCAGAAGGCTCTCCCTGCCCCCTTATCAGCATCACCAGAAACTCCATCTACCTTGAAAAGATAAACAAACCCATCCTCCCTCAGAAACAACCATAAATCCAACGTAGCCTGATAAGAAGAATCAGTGAATGGACACTTAAGGAAGATAATAACATCTTGGTTCTCCATGTTTGTTCATTTTTTTAAAACAATGCTTCTCTAGCCTCCTCCTTTTGAGTTGATTTTTCCTTTTTTTTTATGCTTGTGTCAAACAAACAATATGCTCGTTTGTTTGCATATTCATTTATTTTAAGGCTGTCTCAGGGCTGAATTCCAATTTCAGAAGTCCTTGGATACCGAATTATTATCTCTCTGTTGCAAAACCCAATTATCCAAACCAAGAAAACTAATCTGAAAATAAAACTAAATTATAGCCAAAATCATTAGGAAACTTTATTAAATGGAATAGTTAGATAATTCTATTCCTAGAAAGTTTATTTGGAATAATTGTTTTATTTTTGCTGACTCTGCTGGGCTCCATAGAATCACTTCATAAGACACAAACGCTCAATTGAATTATATCATATTCGAATTACTGCTGGTTATTCCCCTAATAGCATTACATGCAATTCCCAGACACCTTGACCCATCTACAGAGACTTATAATCCAATATATTTTTTTTAACTCTGCAAATTATAGCTACAGAAAGTTTTAGGGAACATATTCAGATTCTTGATGGATTAAAATCCCCCTGGCTATACACCAATACAACAGTCTATGATAATTGCCCAGTTTCCACAGAGATAAAATATGGATTTGTCTACAAAGACCCTAGTCCCATCCCCAAGAATTCAATTATACTAAAATTTTTTAAAAGAAAAAGAAAAAAAGAAGAAAAATTATTTCCATTTCAATTGGAAGCATAGATAGGGAAATCTCTCAGCTAAAGAAGTATGCACAGTGGCTCACATCTATAATCCCAGCACTTTGGGAGGCCGAGGTGAGTGGATTACTTGAGGCCAGGAGTTCGAGACCAACTTGGGAAGCCCCATCTCTACTAAAAATACAAAAAAATTAGCTTGGCATTGTGTCAAATGCCCTAGTCTCAGCTGCTCATGAGGCTGAGATAGGAGGATTGCTTGAGCCCAGAAGCTTGAGGAGTCTGTGAGCTGAAATCATGCCACTGCACTCCAGCCTAGGTGACAGAGTGAAACACTGTCTCAGAAAGAAAGAAAGGAAGAAAGAAAAAAAGAGAGAAAGAGAGAAAGACAGAAAGAGGGAGGGAGGGAGAGGGGGAGGGAGGAAGGAAGGAAGGAAGGAAGGAAGGAAGGAAGGAAGGAAGGTAGGTAGGTAGGTGACTGTCTTGAGTTTTAGTGTACCACACATGTCAATCATCTTTTTGATGATGGAAGGGTAGATACTCCATTGTAACCAAATGGAAGGAAGAAAAATTGACGGTCCACATAGGCAGGTGTGTAGTTTTGTGTCAGAAAAATAAGGAAGTTGAAGTTTGATGGTTTCTGTTTTCTCATGAATTATGATTTACCTTGGGTTGTCTGGAGAGAGAATCATATTAATTGCCAAGAGTGACAGGGTTGTCTCTCCTTTTCCAGTAATTTTACCTCACTTATTTCGCTTGTCTTATTGAATTGGCTAGAATATCTCGTAAAATGTTGAATAGTACTACTGATGATGCAGGTTCATTTTGGTTCTTGACTTTAGCTAAATTATGTCTACTCTTTTACTATTAAGTACAGCACTGGCTATGGTTTTCTGGTATATTCTCTTTATCAAACTAAGAAGCTGTCTTCTGGTATTTTCTCTTTGTCAAACTAAGAAGAAATATTAAATTTTTTGTTTTAGTTCTTGCTTTAAAATTGAGAATTTGCGTTACACTTTATCAAACGTTTTTCATTATTTATTAAGCATATGTTTTTCTACCTTAATCTCTTTATGTAATAGACATTATTACATTAAAATGCCACTACTATCTCATATAATTCAACAAATATTTTTTGAGTATTTTCCATGGGCCAGCTCCTAATTTAGACACCGGATATTCAGTTGTGAACAAAACATATATATATGCGTGTGTGTGTGTGTGTGTATGTGTGTATATATATATATATATATATATATATACATATACACATATACACATACACACACATACATATACATACATGTATATACACATGCGCATATATATACATACATATGCATGCACATATATATACATACATATATATATTTATATTTGGTTTTGCTTTTGGTGTTTTTTTTGAGATGGAGTCTCGCTCTGCTGCCCAGGCTGGAGTGAAGTGGTGTGATCTTGACTCACTGCAACCTCCACCTCCCAGGTTCAAGTGATTCTCTTGCCTCAGCCTCCTGAGTAGTGGGGATTACTGGTACCCACCATCATGTCTGGCTAATTTTTGTATTTTTAGTAGAGATGGGGTTTCGCCATGTTGACCAGCTGGTCTCAAACTCCTGACTTCAAGTGATCTGCCCATCTTGGCCTCCCAAAGTACTGGGATTACAGCATGAGCCACCATGACTGGCCCAAAACATATATATATATTTTTTTTTTTTTTTGAGACAAAGTCTTGCTCTATCACCCAGGCTGCAGTGCTGTGGTGTGATCTCAGCTTACTGCAATCTCTGCCTCCTGGGTTCAAGCGATTCTCCTGCTTCAGCCTCCTGAGTAGCTGGGACTACAGGCACATGCCACCACGCCTGGCTAATTTTTGTATTTTTTAGAAGAGACCAGGTTTTGCCATGTTTGCCAGGCTGGTCTCAATCTCTGGTCTCGAACACCTGGCCTCAGGTGATCTACTTGCCTCGGCCTCCCATCGTGCTGGCATTACAAGTGTGAGCCAACATATATATTTCTAAAATCCCTGCCATCACCAAGTGTATACGCTAATGGTGCATTCAACCTAGCACTTTTGCCTATAGGAATTTGTTCTACAGATATATGTTTAAATGTACATAGGCACAAGGGTATTTGCTGGAGCAGTTTTCTACATGGAAGAACGTCCAATAATAGGCAAGTGGTAAAGAAATGATAGCATATTGGTATGTAGAACTATACAGCCATTAAGAGATTCAGATAGACACATGTATTTTCACATAAAAAGTTATATAAGATACATTAATTTTTAAAAAAAAAAAAAGCACACATCATAGATCCATAGAAGATATATATGTCCATAATACAGATTTATAGAAAACAAAGTGAAGGTTCTGAATCAAACTGTAACAGTGGTGGTTACCTCTGGTAAGGGAATTAGGAATGAATAGGGTGAACAGAAACCCCAGTGTTATTCTATAAATTTTTTTATTGTTTGAACCATTTGCAATGAGAATTTATTTGTGTATCATTTGTGTAATTTTTAAAAGACGGAAAGAAAAAAAAACAGCATGGAACTGCTGTGAAACCAGCAAAATTTTGACAGATGGTCTGTCAGAACTAACAAGACAAAATGCAAGCATTGGGAAAATAACAGAGAATATGTATCAGGTCAATATCCTCAGTTAATTAAAACTAAGAGAGAAAAGGAAGAGAGAGGTAGAAAACAATCTAAATAATTGGAATCTAAACCAAAGTAGGAGAAGAGAGAGACCTTGAGGAGCCACTAACTGTGACCGCAGCCCATTACATCTGTGATTTATGAAGATTATTTTATCAAAATCAGAGCATCATGAGTCTTCCAGCTCTATTTCAGAGAGGCTGGAAGGCTTCGTTTCATTTCAACACCCAAGAGGAAATAATCAAGAGCCAAGAAAGATTTAAATATCTTCAGAGACAAGAGTTTTGCTTGCCAACTTTTAAGGAGCCAGTATTCCTTGTCATGATGAATCAAAAAGTTGAGCAGAGAACAGATTCTCAAGAAAAAGGCAGGGACCAAGCAGAATGACATCTGCAAGTCCAATGTTTTTTATTCAAGAGTCTTGTCTTTTTTCTTACTAAAAAAAAAAAAAAAAAAAA
>PVKV010022621.1:0-11389 GCA_004027835.1 Alouatta palliata | reverse complement strand
AGGAGAATTGCTTGAACCTGGGAGTCGGAGGTTGTAGCGAGCCAAGATTGTGCCATTGTGCTCCAGCCTAGGCGACAAGGTGAGATTCGGTCTAAAAAAAAAAAAAAATGGCAAATTAAAAAAAAAAATTGTACATGCTGCTCCAAATAAAATCATGTTGCACCCAGCAGCTTTCTGAACCTCCAGTTGTCCATTTCACTGACCATCCTTACTTTTGCCTATTGCCCAGTGGTTTATAAAACACTTTCACACGTTATCTCAGGCTGTTCTCACAACGACAAACCTGGTCCTGGTACCATTGATTTTATTTTATAAATGAAGAATCCAAGCTCAAAGAAGTTGCTTCAACAAGGTCACACAAGTGAATGGCATAGCTGGGATGTAAAGCTATGTCTGCTGACTCACATGTTCTTCACCAACTCTGGTGCCAACTCTCTGCCCAGGCAGAGAGAGTTAATATATTTGATTTCCTTAGATAATCTTTCTGTGTTGGTACAAGAGAAGGCAAGTAAGAAGTTTTGCATGGAGCATAAGACCTGGGATAGAAAACAAGCTTGGGGAGGCATGTAAAAAAGGAAGTGAATGAGCAGTCTTAATGTAGTTGGAAGGTTTTTTATCTGTTTTGATTAGGCATACAAAATGCAACTGTGGAGCTCTGCAAAGGGAAATGGCATGGTGAAAACTGTGTTTCAGAGAAATTATTTGAAGAATTCAGCATAAAAGGAAATGAAAAAAAAAAAAGATGTATTAGAAACAAGGAGTCTAGGGCCGTACATCAAAAAATGATGAGATTGGAGATATCAAATGCAGCAAGGTTCTCAAGGCCCAAGAAAGAAGAACCATTCAAACTGTGAATGAAGAATCAATCAAAAGAGGCTGGGCGCAGTGCCTCATGCCTGTGATCTTAGCACTTTGGAAGGCCGAGGCGGGTGGATCACCTGAGGTCAGGAGTCTGAGACTATCCTGTCCACCATGGTGAAACTAAAATACAAAAATACAAAAATTAGCCAGGCGTGGTGGCAAGCACCTGTAATCCCAGCTACTTGGGAGGCTGACACAGGAGAATCACTTGAACCCGGGAAGCAGAGGTTGCAGGGTGCTGAGATCAAGCTATTGCACTCCAGCCTGGACAACAGAATGAGACCTCCCCCCCAAAAAAAACAAAATAGGAATGAGTCAAAAAATATACATGAAGACTTTATACCAAGTACACCAGACTGACAGTGATGCTAATAACTGGTAGAGATTTTGAGAGAGTGACTAGAGATGACCCAGCCAACGACAGATAAGTAAAGCTTCGGTGTTGATAATCAAGCGAGACTCTCATAAGGAATTGGTGGTACAAATCTGGAGAAAACTGAGAAATGAGGGTTAGACTTTTATATCTGAAAGTCATTTAATCAGGTGATCATTAGAGAATAGAGGGTTAAAAGAGATGAGAAAATAGAGAACAGAGAGTTGCTCTTGTGTAAGAAAAGAGGTGTTGACAGGTCCACCCAGATGCAGCCAGAAGGGAACCTCTGGCTAGGCAGGAGGGATCAATTAGGTAGCAAAGGTTTCAGCAAACAGAGCATCAGCCAAAGCAGGAAGGTGAAATAGGGATTACTAATCTGTCCAATAAGTTTTGCAAGTCTACAAACATGGTTTCATGAACTATGGTAAACTCTGGTATCAAAGCAGAAGTTGAAATCAAACAAATACCTTCTTTGCTTTTGCCACCTTCTTATTCAGTGGAAGCAATCCTATGCTTAAAACTACTAACTATGCTGGGTGTGGTGGCTCACGCCTGTAATCCCAGGACTTTGGGAGGCTGAGGCGAGCATATCACCCTGAGGTCAGGAGTTCGAGACCAGCCTGGCCAACATGGCAAAACCCTGTCTCTACTAAAAATACAAAAATTATCTGGGCATGGTGGTACATGCCTGCAATCCTAGCTACTCAGGAGGCTGAGGCAGGAGAATCGCATGACCGAAAATGTGGAGGTTGCAGTGGGCAGAGATCATGCCACTGCACTTCAGCCTAGGTGACAGAGAGAGACTGTCTCAGAAAAAAAGAAAAAAAACCCTACTTATTATAAGCCAAGTGCAGTAGCTCACACTTGTACTCCTAGCACTTTGGGAAGCGGAGGCAGAAGGAACACTTGAGGCCAGGAGTTTAAGACCAGCCTGGGCAACATGGCAAGACCTCATCACCACAAAAATAAAAAATTAGCTGGGTGTGGTAGTGCATGCCTGTAGTCCAGTTACTTGGGAGGCTGAGGTAGGAGGCTTCCTTAAGCCCAGGATGTTGAGGCTGCAGTGACCCACGACTGCACCACTGTACTCAGCCTAGGTGACAGAATGAGACCCTGTCTCAAAAAACAACAAAAAAATTATTCATTATGACTATGAAGAGGTCCCTGGAGAAAGGCAGGGTATTGGAATAACTCATTCCGAAGGTGATTATGAAAGGGACCAAAGCCAAAGGCCACATTTAAGAGATGGCTCACTATTAAAGAACAAAAGAAATATTAGTGAAGAAGAAACAGAAAGGAAAAGAAAGGTAGAAGGAAAAGAAAAAATAATAGCATGTTAGTATGTTAGATCTCAAGCTAAGGTAAAGTGAAAAATAAAAATGTTATTAAAGGATAAGAACTCATCAAAAAAGGATTTATTTATTACTCTGGAAATCACTGGTGATGAGAAAGGGTAATGTTAGTGTAGATGTAAAGATAAATGCCAAGTTGCTGGAAAGAAAAGGCGGTTGATACTGCTCAGAGAAATCAGAGATGACACAAACAAATGGAAAAACATTTCATGCTCATGGACAGAAAAAAATCAATATAGTCTTACTGCTCAAAGCAATTTATGGGTTCAATGCTATTCCTGTTAAACTACCGTTAAGATTCTTCAAAGATCTAGAAAAAAAATTCATATGGAATCAAAAAAGCATCTGAATAGCCAAGATGATCCTAAGCAAAAAGAACAAAGGTAAAGTCATCATGCTACCCAACTTCAAACTACTACTATAGGGCTACAGTAATCAGAACAGCATGGTACTGGTACAAAAACAGACAAGTAGACTAATAGAACAGAATACAGAACCCAGAAATAAGACTGCACACCTACAACTATCTGATCTTCAACAAGCCAGCCAAAAAAGCGAGCAATGGGGAAAGGATTCCCTATTCAATAAATGATGCTAGGATAACTGGCTAGGCACATGCAGAACACTGAAACTGGACCCCTTCCTTACACAATATGCAAAAGTTAACTCAGGGTGGATTAAAGAATTAAATGTAAAACCCAAAACTATTAAAACCTTGGAAGGCAACCTAGGTAGTAGCATTCAGGACATAGGCATGAGCAAAGATTTCATGACGAAGTCACCACAGCAATTGCAACAAAAGCAAAATTTGACAAATGGGATCAAATTAAACTGAAGAGTTGCTGCACAGTTAAAAAACGATCAGCAGAGTGACAGACAACCTACAGAATGGGAGAAAACTTTTGCAAACTATGCATCTGATAAAGGTCTAATATCTAGCATCTATAAGGAACTTAAACACAAACAACCCCATCAAAAAGTGGGCAAAAGGCATGAACAGACACTTTTCAGAAAAAGATAGACATGCAGCAAATATATGAAAAAATGCTCTACGTCACTGATCATTAGAGAAATGCAAATTAAAACCACAATGAGATACCATCTCATACCAGTCAGAATGGCTATTAATAAAAAGTCAAAAAATAACATGCTGGCGAGGTTGTGGAGAAAAAGGAATGCTTTTACACTGTTGGTGGGAGTGTAAATTAGTTCAACCTTTGTGGAAGACAGTGTGGCAATTCCTCAAAAACCTAAACACAGAAATACCATTCAAGCCAGCAATCCCATTACTGGGTATATACCCACAGGAATATAAATGATTCTATTGTAAAGACACATGCATGTGTATGTTCACTGCAGCAGTATTCACAATAGCAAAGACATGGAATCAACCTAAATGCTCATCAATGATAGACTGGATAAAGAAAATGTGGTACATATATACACCATGGAACACTATGCAGCCGTAAAAAGAAATGAGATTATGTCCTTTGCAAGGACATCGATAGAGCTGGAGGCCATTATCCTTGGCAGACTAACACAGGAACAGAAAACCAAATACTGCATGTTCTCAATTACAAGTTGAAGCTAAATGATGAGAACACATGGACACATAGAGGGGAACAACACTCACTGTGGCCTATCAGAAGGTGTAAGGTGGGAGGAGGGAGAGAATATGGAAAAATAGCTAACGGGTATTAGGCTTAATGTCTGAGTGATGGAGTAATCTGTGTAACAAACCTCAGTGACACAGATTTACCTATGTAACAAGCCTGCACATGTACCCATAAACTTAAAATAAAAGTTAATAAAAAAGGAAAGGTTGTTGATAAGGCTTCCCAATGGAAGGCCATAGAGAAAGAGTAAGCCAGCAAAGAAGTAAAATTATAGAATGACAATTGTTACAGAAAGGAGACTTCATTTAATTGAAGAAATACCTAATAACTATCTACGATGTGCATGGCATCATGCTAGGTGCAAAAAAATGAGAAAATAATAAACATTTTAAGAAAAGAAGTGGCTGGGCATGGTGGTGAGCAGCTGAAATCCCAGCTACTTGGAGGCTGAGGTAGGAGGATTGCTTAAGCCCAGGAATTTGAGACAAGCCTGGGCAGCACAGCAAGACCCTGTGTCTAAAAAAAATAAGAAATGAAACAGGCCCGGTGCAGTGGCTCATGCCTGTAATCCCAGCACTTTGGGAGGCCAAGGTGGGTGGATCACTTGAGGTCAGGAGTTCGAGACCAGCCTGGCCAACATGGTGAAACCCCGTCTCCACTAAAAATAAAAATGAAAATTAGCTGGATGTGGTGGCACATGCCTGTAGTCCCAGCCACTTGGAAGGCTGAAGCAGGAGAATCGCTTGAACCCGGGAGGCAGAGGTTGCAGTGAGCCGAGACCACGCCATTGCACTCCAGCCTGGGGGACAAGAGTGAAACTTCATTTCAAAAAAGAAAAGAAAAGAAAAGAAACAGTAAAAGGAAAACAAAAAAAAGGTAGGAAAGAGGACATCAGCAAGGCTGTCCGCATAAGGCTGACAGAAAAAGCCCAGAAGGAATGACAAGTGATCAGCTAGCTGCTCAGGTATGGTGGACGCAAGGTGGATGGCAAGCTGAGAAATGACCAGCAGGAGCAGAGATAAACCAGGCCTTAAAAGGGAACCAGGAATTACTAATCAAGTACAAAACTGGCAGCTTTGCATAGTGGCAGTATGGTAGCCAGTCAGGTTGATCCGAGGCGTGATTATTGCTAATTGGAAACTTTTCCCAATACCCCGCCGTGATGGCTTGTGATACAGTCAGCAATGGCAATTTTTTACAGTCTTTATGGGGACTGAATAAAAAACAAACAAACAAACAAAATACAAAATACAACACTGGCAACTGAGATCCAATTATTTACCAATGTGTGGGTGGGGCCGCAGGGAAAATGGATCATGGACGAGGGTCTGCACAATCAAAGCGCAAAACGTGGTCACATGCTGGAGGCAGATCAGGCCATGTATAGTCGCTGTTGGTTTTGAAGGTAAAACAGATCTGGATTTGAAATACGGTCCTGTCACCCTCCAGTTGTGTGAGGCTGGAGAAGTTACTTAACTTTTTGGAGCTCCAGTTTTCCCTTCTATAAAAAGCTATCTCATAGTGTTATTCTAAAAAGTATACGAAATAATGCCGGTCAAAGCAAGTGCCTGACATTCAGTTAGTACTTAATAAATAGCCAATATTATTACTACAAAGTTTTATTTATTTATTTAGACACAGTCTTACTCTGTCACCCAGGCTGAAGTGCAGTGGTGCCATCTCGGCTGACTGCAACCTCTGCCTACCAGGTCCTAGAGATTCTCGTGCCTCAGCCTCCCAAGTAGCTGGGATTACAAGCATGCGCCACAACGGGCAGCTAATTACTTTAGTATTTTTAGTAGAGATGGGGTTTTGCCATGTTGCCATGGCTGGTCTTCAACTCCTGACTTCAAATGACCTGCCCGCCTCAGACTCCCAAAATGCTGGGATTATAGGCTGGAGCCACCATGCCAGGCAGACACCTTTAAATTTTTTATTGGCTATTTGTTTTACATGGAAAACATTTTAACTCTTCTTCACGTAAAACATGACAAACCCAGAAGCCTATTTTTAAGTACTGTTATTAGAACCCCAGAAATAATGCTTTCTGCAAGAGATGGCTTTCTTCTGTTTCCTTTTGAGATTGTGGCTGGGTAATGGAGGCATTTGGCTTCAACTCCCAATGGCTCTTCATTATTTAAATGATGGGATGGAAAACTCTAGTGGATATCTGAGACTGTCAGTAACATAGACTTTGTTATCTTCTCCTGATCGCTATTTCCTAGTTGGTTTTCATCACAGTTCATCCAAAGGCTAGTTTGGATAGAAGACGTATCACATATTTTTCTGCCATGTATGATTAAGTTCCACTGCTTTCTTCAAGTTTGAAAGAAAATATTGCATATAAGAAGTGTAGACTTGAGTTAATTTCTAAGCAAGGTAGCCAGTACATTTCTTTTTTTTTTTTTTTCCTGGCTAGTGGTGGTAAGAACAGGGAACTGGAAGAATTTCAAACAGTAACAATATTATTTAGATGAATAAGACCACGAAGATCAAAGACTGTAGTGAAAATCTATTCCCCCAAATCTTTCTCTGGGAACTCCTTCTGACTCTTACCTCTGAAGTTTGTCTAAAGAATCAGCAATGGATTGGTCCTACTAAGGACAACTGTTTCCAAATGGACCAATCCTAATCCTTGGGAAGTGGAAAATGTTCTCACTAGGTGGCTGAAACTGTAGGCTAGTAAAAATTTAGGAAGTTTTGACAATCAAGTTTTCTGCCGTGTGCCTTGGGAAACAGAAAATTGGTCAGCAAGTGGAGAGAAATGGTTCAGAACATTTCCTTGCTTACAAGAACAGTTTCTTGCGTTCCAATGCTGTAGGCTCCCGTTCCAGTCTGTTTGGGGGGATGCCGCAAAGAGAGAAATCCTGCATCTCTCTCTCTCTCTCTCTCTCTCTCTCTCCATAGTGCAGTGTGGGCCAGGGCTCATTTCTACTGCTTGCAGACAAGATAATTTGAAAGAAAACACTCAAATCCCTTTTTCTATCATGCTACCTGAAAATAAATAACTAAACTATTTCAAACTGCTGAAGAAAGGACATATTTTCTCTCTTACTGCCCTTATACCATCTGTTCTCTTTTCTTTTCTTTTTTGTTCAAAGGAAACATGCATGCCATTGCACTGTTCTCTTTTCTTTAGCAGACAGACCAAAATACTTGCAAACTATTTACTTTTACTTGTTATATAATCAATTTAATCATAAATCTGATCAATTCAATTAGTAAATATAATCAATTTAATCGCAAGAAGATGTCATTGTGCCATTACCTTGAATACTCCTCTTACTCAAAAGAGTTCTAAAACTTCTAAAGGACATTTGATCTATTTTTTATAAGTAAGCACAATCTTACAGGGTAGGCATGTTTTAAGACATAAATATTTGAAATAAGTTTTTCTAAAAATATCTCCCTATTTGGGATGATGAAAACACTTTGGAATTTGTGGTGATAGCTGCATAACTTTGTAAATATACTAAGAAGACACAGAATTTTGACCAAATTCAAGATTTGGTTAAAATTTTAGGGTATTTTAGGGCATGTGAATTAAAAATCAATAAAAAATAATTTTTAAAGAAACAAATAAATAAAAACAAAAACCTGGCCAGAGTAATGCATGCTCAAGTTGGTTGTAATTATATTGATGTAATAAAATTAAATTGGTTGATTATATAATGCAGAAGAGAAGGAAAATCACTTTCTATCTGGGATGCCAAAATGTCTCTTCTATTTTTGGAGAAACTGGTCCTTTAAGGCATTGCCACTCCCAGAAACCCTGTTAATAAGCAACTACATTTTTGCAAGCTTATCTAAAAAAACAGTATTGAGCCAGGCACATGGCTCACACCTGCAATCCCAGCACTTTGGGAGGCTGAGGCAGGTGGATCACGAGGTCAAGAGATTGAGACCATCCTAGCCAACATGGTGAAACCCCGTCTCTACCAAAATTACAAAAATTAGCTGGGCATAGTGGCCTGTACCTGTAGTTCCAGCTACTCAGGAGACTGAGGCAGGAGAATCACTTGAACCTGGGAGATGGAAGTTGCAGTGAATTGAGATCGTGCCACTGCACTCCATCCTGACGAAAGAGTGAGACCCTGTCTCAAAAAAAAAAAAAAAGCCAATATTGGCCATTCATGCCTTTGGCTAACTAGTCTGGTGAGCAGCAGTTACCTGTCAGGGCTTTGAGGAGGGAAAATGTGATGGAAAAGTTCTCCTCGAGGTGGGTGGTTGATGGTTGAAGGGATAGTGGCGAGAAGTGGGCAATAGTCAAGGAATGGGATATGCGATGCTAAGTCCCGGACAATTAGAGGGTAGCATTAGTGCTTGGAGTCTATGATGGAATGGTAAGGGGTTGGATTGCAGAGTAGGGAGAAGAAAAGAGAGAGAGCAGCTGAGTGTCAAAGAAGGACGGAAGTCCTCAGAGAGTAGAAAAGTACTCACGCCACATGTTACGTCCCTTATAACTGCCCTCAAAGTGGAACGAGGCTGTTACTCTCTAGAATCTTGCACTTTCTCTAGAAATTGATATCAAAGACAAATATTAGAACAAAACTGAATGATTAATGGTCCCTAAAACAAAAAGGACCTTTTATCTCTCTGACAACACACTTCTTTTCTTGTTGACTGTTGAACACACAGCTTACATTTCTCTTTGTTCTCCAAGTAGTGCATGAAGAACTTTTTGAATTCTTGCCATATTACAGAATGACAGGATGGAGTTTCCTAAGTGCAGTGTGATGGGTAAGTCTGAGTTACACTTCACAGGCAGCCAAATGCTAAAGTTCTCATTAAGTCGGCCCTATTCCAGACAAAGAATTTTTTAAGAAAACACAGTGAAAATGAATCATTTAGAAATTATATTTACTGGCCAGGTGCAGCGGTTCACGCCTGTAATCCCAGCACTTTGGGAGGCCGAGGTGGGTGGATCACCTGAGGTCGGAGTTCAAGACCAGCCTGGGCAACAAAGTGAAACCTCATCTGTACTAAAAATACGAAAGATAACCGGACGTGGTGGTGCCTGCCTGTAATCCCAGCTACTCCGGAGGCTGAGGCAGGAGAATTGCTTGAACCTGGGAAACGGAGGTTGCAGTGAGTCGTCACACCACTACACTCTAGCCTGGGCAACAGAGCGAGACTCCATCTCAGAACAAAAAAACAGACAAAAAAATGTTTTGGGATAAATTTGTCTTAGCCTTTATCTTTGCCCATGTAAATGAACTGCCAATCAGTGATGACGGGTAAGTGAAATTAGCTATTACTTAAGACTGATTACGTTACTGAATGAGATGGTTGTGATTAGGTTCTAAGATACACTTCTGATACTGTTAGCTAAAATATGCTGAGTGTTTACTGTGTACCAGAACTGGTTCTAAGTGTTTTACATTTATTAATTCATTCAAAGTTTTATAACCCTGTGACATAGGTACAATTAATACCTCATTTACCAAATGCGTAAACTAAGGTCCTAGCCTGGTGGTGGCAACAGTTAAAAAAAAAAAAAAAACTGCAAGGCGGCCTGAAATTTAAAGTAAAATTCAAAAAACCAAGTGGGCTTAGTTAGTTACTCCTCCTCCCTAGAGATTCTTCTTGCAGTGTTAAAATGAATGTTCTGGGTTTTATCTCATTTTGTCAATGTTAAGTTATGTTACTGTAAACGCCTTGTCCAAGGGCCCCAGGACCGTTAGAATTATGAATTCTGTGGGTGTAGATCTAGAATCTCTCAGAGTAATGTAAGCTCTGATGTTCTACTCTTGTTACCTAAAAGCCAATTTCTGATTGTATTCAGAGCGAGATGGCAAGCCATTTGAGCAATTTGAACAGAGGAGTGTCCTGACTTGGTTCTTTATTTTCACAGATTACTCTGACTGCTATGGGATAAAACAGACTGGGGGCCAGGTGCGGGGGCTCACGTCTGTAATCCCAGCACTTTGGGATTACGAGGTGGGCGGATCACTTGAGACAAGACTGAATGACATAGCGAAATTTCGTCTCTAATAAAAATACAAAAATTACCTGGGCATGGTGGCACATGTCTGTAATCCCAGCTACTCAGGAGACTCAGGCACTAGAATCGCTTGAACAAGGTTCAGTCAGTTGCAGAGGTTGCAGTGAGCTGAGCTTGCACCATCGTATTCCAGCCTGTGCAACAGAGCGAGACTCCATCTCAAATAAAATAAAATAAAATAAAGCCGGGCACGGTGGCTCACGCCTGTAATTCCAGCACTTTGGGGGGCCGAGGCGGGAGGATCAAGAGGTGAAACCCCATTTCTACTAAACATAGTGAAACCCCATCTCTACTGAAAATACAAAAATTAGCCAGGCATCGTGGCAGGCACTTGTAATCCCAGCTACTCCGGAAGCTGTGGCAGGAGAATGGCTTGAAATCGTGAGGCAGAGGTTGCAGTGAGCTGAGATTGCACCACTGCGTTCCAGCTTGGGTGACAGAGTGACACTCCAACTCAGAAAAAAAAAAAAAAAAATATTTTCCACGACCTCTTCTACCACCTCCCTAATCTAGACCATTATTACATCTCACCTACACTATTTCAGTAGCTTTCTAATTAGACTCCATCTCAAATAAACAAACCAGACTGGGATTAAGATAAGGATTGAAACAGAAAAATTAATTAGAAAGTATTGAAATAGTCCGAGTGAGATGTAATAATGGTCTAGATTTGGGAGGTGGTAGAAGAGGTAGTGGGAAATCGATTTGTTTTTTTTGTTTTTGTTTTTTTGAGATGAAGTGTCACTCTCGCCCAGGCTGGAGTGCAGTGGTTCAGTCTCGGCTCACTGCAACCTCTGTCTCCTGGGTTCAAACGATTCTCCTGTCTCAGCCTCCCGAGTAGCTGGGATCACAGGTACTGGCCACCACACCCAGCTAATTTTTGTATTTTTGGTAGAGACAGGGTTTCACCATGTTAGCCAGGCTGGTCGCAAACTGCTGACCTCAAGTGATCCGCCCACCTTGGCCTCCCAAAGTGCTGGGATTACAGGTGTGTGCCACCACGCCTGGCCTGGGAAATAGATTTTTAATATATTTTACAACTAGAGCCAATAGGATTTACTGTTGACTTTAATATGAGTGACCTCCAGGTTTCTTGTTTTCTAGCCAATGATAAGGAGTAGTCAATGGAGGAGAAGGATAAAAAATAAGAGGTTTTTTTTTTTTGGTATTTTAAATTTGAGAT
>PVKV010022620.1:0-34981 GCA_004027835.1 Alouatta palliata | reverse complement strand
TTCTGAGTCATCAAATCCTGTTGTGATCACCAAACAGAGTCCCTTAAAGTAGGGAACAGGATCTGAGCTTCTCCCACAGGCTAGAGCAGGAGAAGGGCTTCTGGGGGGTTGCAGGGAGTGCATATTCTAGTCCCATCTAAAAGCAGTGCCTGACTCCCTAATTCTGCACCGGGTCACACATTCCTGCCTGCTTCCTCCCACCTGTCACACAAACGTTCTTAGATTAAATCTATGGGAAGAGGGTGGCAGAGAAACAGGCCCCTCTCTGGCTTAGGCCCCACATTTGAAACTCTCCTCTTACTGGGAGGATGGAGTTCCCAGGAAAGTTTTGGGATCCTTTTCCACAGGAAATGGGCAGAATGAGAATAGGGAGGCAAGGACCCCTAAAAGACCACAGTAACAAGCCCTCTCTGTCCAAAAGCAAGTGTCCTTGTATCAATCACCAGAAATCAGATCCAACAACTAAACTAGAATTCCTTCCCTCTCCCAGACAGTGCCCCCAAAACGTGACTATCTTCCATGCTCACCAGGCCTGAGCAGCAGACAGGAAAAACAGAGGCCAGAGAGGTCAAGCTAACATCCCGGGGATCACACAGCATCTGAATGGGGATTAGAACTCAGGAGCCTCGCCAGGAGCACGAACAGGCCCATCCTTCCCAGTGACAGGGAATTACGTCACCAGTCTGCACCCGACACCTAGCCCCTGCTAAAAAAACCCCGCCCAAAAATTTCAAAAAGCCACACCAAACCCTGCCCAATAACTCTGTCCCATTTAGGTCATTCTTCCCCAAAACAGCCCACTCACCAAAGATCCCGCCTACTTACCAGTAATAACTGCCTTCACTCCACTTCCTGGGTCCCAATATCCAGTCAAGTGCCTTATGCTTTTTCTCCCCTATATCCAATCAAATGCCTTCACTCCTTATAAAACCCCTTGCCCAAAAAAGTTAAGTGCAACTTCTCTGGCCCTTACCTGGACCATAGAACCTCGCCCGGGAGCTAAATAAATCAAATTTGCATTTTCTTATACTGGCCTCAGTTTCCTCATTTCAACTCAACAATATACCTTACACATCCAACAAAGGAGTGGTATCCATAATCTACAAGGAACTCAAACAAATCAGCAAGGAAAAAACCATCTGTTGAAAGGTAGGCCGAGGACATGAATAGATGATTCTCAAAAGAAGTTACACAAATGGCCAACGAAGACATGAAAAGATGCTCAATATCGCTAATAATCAGGGAAATGCTGATCAAAACCATAATGTGATACAACCTTACTCCTGCAAGAATTGCCATAATCAAAAAATCAAATAATAATAGATGTTGGCATGGCTGTGGTGAACAGGGAACACTTTTACACTGCTGGTGGGAATGTAAACTAGTACAACCACTATGGAAAACAGTACAGAGATTCCTTAAAGAACTACAAGTAGAACTCCCATTTGATCCAGCAATCCTATTAGTGGGATTAGAGGAAAGGAAGTCATACAAGAAAGATACTTGCACACTGATGTTTATAGCAGTACAATTTACAATTGCAAAAATATGGAACCAGCTGAAATGACCATCAATCAGCAAGTGGATAAAAACATTGTGGCATATATATATATATATATACACACACACACACACACACACCATGGAATACTACTCAGCCATTAAAAGAACAAAATAATGGCATTCACAGGAACCTGGATGGAATTGGAGACCATTATTCTAAGTAAAGTAACTCAAGAATGGAAAACCAAACATCATATGTTTTCACTCATAAATGGAAGCTAAGCTGTGAGGATGCAAAGGCATAAGAATGATACAATGGACTTTGGGGACTCAGGGAGAGAGTGGGAGAGGGGTGAGGGAAAAAAGACTACACACTGGGTACAGTGTACACTACTTGGCTGATGCATGCACCAAAATCTCAGAAATCACCACTAAAGAGCTTATTCATATAACCAAACACTACCCGTTGCCCAAAAATCTATTAAAATAAAAAATAAAGTGCATTATGAAAACTTTATAATAAATTTGAAAGCCTACATGAAGTAAAAACATTTCTAGAAAAATAAAATACACAAAAATTGATAAAGGGAGAAACTAAAATTTGAATAGACCAATAAACACTAAATAAAATTAAACGGTAATCAAAGATCTCTCTTAAAATCCCTAAGCCTAGGTGATGGTTTTCTATATGAATTCTACCAAATTCCTAGAGAGCAGATAATTTCAAACTTAGATGAGTTCCAGAACATAGAAAAAGAATGAAAATTTTTCCACCATGAGGACTGTGTGCTCTTGTTTTCAAAAATGGATAAGAAAGTTCAGAAAAATAAAAATATAGGGCTATTTCACTTTGAATATAGATGCATAAATCTAAATAAAATATTTGTTAAACAAATCCAATAGTGTATTAGGAAAAAAGTTCATAATAATCATAAAATACGATTTGTCTTAGGAATGCAAGACATTCAATGTTAGAAAACTCTGAATATAATTTTCCATATTATGAAAGGAGAAAATTACTTGATTATCTCAAGACTGCTGAAAAACACTTATTAAAACTCACCGCTTGTTTGTTGAAAACTCTTCAAGTATAATAGGAAGAGAATTTCCTCAACTTCACAGACATACCAAACGTTAATATTAAATATACAAAAATATATGATACAGTATATTCATATAACATGGTAACATTATACTTAATCGAGAAACTTCAGCTGCATTTCCTTTGAGATCAAGAATAAGAGGCCAACTGTCAACCACCATTTAACATATAACTGGAGGCCCTTGCCCACAGTTTTAAGAAAGAAAAAGAAATAACAGGTATAGATTGGAAGGGAAGAAATGAAGCCGCCACTCTGCAGATAATTTGACTTCCTACAGAGAAAAACTAACAGAATCAACAAACATTAAAACATATATGACAGCAAGACTGTCAGATGATAGATCACCTGGTAAAAATCAGCAGCATTTTTGGTCATGAAAAGAAAAAATAAATAATAAGGTAGCTTTGTGGTCTAGGAGCAGGAAAGTGCCTTGCTCAAACTTATAGGCTCACATGAAATGAAAATTAGCTCTACCCTCTGATCCTGAGGTCAAACCATCCAACAGCCAAATAAGTATGGTTGAAAAGGGGACGAGGGGACAGTGAAAGCTGGAGGGAACTATTGGACCAAGGGAGAATTTTAAGATGGGAGAGATACAAGGGCATTTTATGCTGATACGGATGATGTAGTAGAGAAAGAGAATGAATGATGAGGAAGAAAGAGAAAGGATTAACTAAGGGCCAAGATGAGAGGGGATGGGATCCACAGCCCAAGTGGTAATGGTCCCTTGGCAGAAGAGACACAATTTCCGGCTGGGCGCAGTGGCTCACGCCTGTAATCCCAGTACTTTGGGAGGCCGAGGTGGGCGGATCACGGGGTCAAGAGATTGAGTCCATCCTGGCCAACATGGTGAAAGTCCATCTCTACTAAAAAGTACAAAAAATTCCCCGGGCGTGGTGGTGCGTGCCTGTAATTCCAGCTACTCGGGAGGCTGAGGCAGGAGAATTGCTTGAAACCGGAAAACGGAAGTGGCAGTGAGCCGGGGTCGCGCCAGTGCACTCCAGCCTGGCGATAGAGCGAGACTCCGTCTCAAAAAAAGAAAAAAAAAAAAAAAAAAAAGCAGAGACACGATTTCAGTTCTGACAGGGACAGACAGGAGAAGGTGCTGGCACAAGCATAGAAAAGCCTTGGTGGTAGAGAGAGGACAGAGTTCAGTTCTAGAGACTTCCATTGGTTCAATAAAATGTGGGGTGGAGTCATCAGCTGAGAGTGGGTATGAGGAGATGCTGGGAAGAAGATGTGGGAGTTCTGAGGTCAGAAAATAAGGCATGAAATAGTCTTAGGTTATATGATACACAACTCAGACTGGCTTTGTGAACGGAGAGCCTCGTCCTGGCAACTGCTCAGTAAGAGCTTCTTGAATGACTGACAGCCTGGAGCTGGGCAGAGTGTTTAAGGAGCTTGGGCTCGGAGGACAGAAGCGAAAGAGCACTAGATTTGGGGGCCAGAGACCTGGCTTATAGATCTGGCTCCACCATGTCTCTTCGGTGGGCTCCTGTGAACTTCTTGGCACGAAAGTTGACCATAAGAACTGGATCATTCTTGTCAAACCCAACTAAAAGAGTCAAGATGCTAGTGGGGGTAAGCACTCAGGGTACAAAATATTGCTCCAAGAATGTGATTCTCTGCAAGCCTGATTACAGAAACTGCTCATTGTAACCTGAAACCAGCTTTATCTGCAGTTTCTGAGACAGCCTGCTGCAACTCTAGGACTAATTTTGCCCACAGTCATCGCTCACCAAGTGGAACTTACCATCTCCCCAAACCCTTGCTAGTGCTAATGAACTTTCTCAAAGGGCAATACATAACATTTCTCTTTTTCGTAAAACTTCTAACTTTCCTTGTTCTTTGCATATACCAAAGATAATCTGGGCTCATGTATGCCCTGAATTGGGACCCTTTCTTCCCAAATAAAATAGCATATTTGGAGACTCATCTCTACATTTTTATTTTGTAAACACGGATTCAGTTTTTCTCATCTGGAAAATGGGAATGATGGTACCCACCGCCTTCACCTCACAGAGCTGATGTGATGATTATTGGCTATTTTCTACTTGTCACCCTCTCCAGATCCTTTCTCACCCTTTTCTGTGCTACTCTGTGTCTTGTGGGGCTGATTTCCCTGGGCTGCAGTTCCGGGATTCCTTTGCCTTCTGGCTTCCCTTTGGGCTCTGCTGGTTGGAGACCCCAGCAGCAGATGGGAGAACACGCAACACCCCAATTCCTCCCAGCCTGGCTGTAGTTCTGGCAGTACATGTTCCTCTGCAGCCACAGCTTCTGTTAGGCAGCCCCTTTTCCACGGCACTAATTTCCATGGGCTCAGCCAACACTCTTGCCTCCATTTGCCCATTCAGGCCTACAGGGTTAATAGCCCCTCCTGCTGCTTTCGTCCGTGGGCATCTCCTGTGATTCTGCCCAGATTTCTGTAAATAGTCCCTAAGGATTAAACTGTCACCAGTCTCCTTTGAGGGTGCCGTCCATTCCTGCCACACCTTGAATACAAGGGTCAAGGATAGAACGGTAGTCCAGGTGCTGAGCAAGGTGAGATGCATGGAGGCAGGGAGAGACAGAACAGGCACAAGGGGATGAGATCAGATGTAACACCTGCCATGCTCTGACTCGAGAAGGAAGATTCTGCTGCTTCCTCATGGCCTTGAACGCTCCTCACCATGAGCTGGGGATAATGTTCTGTTTTCTGGGGAAAGAGAAGGCCCAGATTCACACTGAGATTTAAGGAGGTCACAGAAACCAAGCCTCCATCATTCCACTGTACAGAGAGCTTGGGGGAAAGGTAATAGCAGGTCCTGCTCTTGGGCTCAAAGTGTTTTTAGAAGCCACTGACCTATGGAAAAGTTGCTCATTTTTCACGATAAAAAATGAGCTACATTTCTTGCCAAGGACAGAGCAGCAAACCAACCATTGATAAGGGCAAGAAAAATTACTGATGAGACTAGCCACTCATTACATAAGTAGGTCTTCAGTCACAAGCCTCTCTATTCACAGCTCACTACAGCCGTGACCTCTTGGGCTAGGGATCCTCCTACTTCAGCCTCTGAGGTAGCTGGGACCACAAGTGCATGCCACCATGCCTGGTTGTTTTCTCCTTTAAAGCTTTTGTAGAGATGGGGTCTCCATATGTTACTGGCTTTCCTTCTTCTTTTCCAATCTGCTTGCCTTTTATTTCTTTTTCAGTACCATTGCACTGGCTGGTACCTCCACTATCATGTTGAATAGAAGTGGTAAAAATGGACATCCTTGCCTTTTTCACTGCCTTAGGGAAGAAGTATTCAGTCTTTCTATAGTAAATATAAGTCATAGGGTTTTGTTTTTTCCATAGATGTCCTTTATCAGGTTTATTAAGTGTTTTTACATCCCTAAATTGCTGACGATATTTTTCCTGAATGGGCATTAATTTTTGTCTAATGCTTTTCCCATGTCTATTGAGATGATCATATGGTTTTCCTTTTTACATTTAATTTAATAATACAGTTAGCTACCTTGACTGGCTTTTTAAATGTTAAGCCAAGCTTGCATTCTTAGGATAAACTCCACTTAGTCACAATGCATTGTACTTTAACATATTGTTAAATTTGATTTGCTTAAATTTTGTTTAGAAATTTTGCATCTATGTTTATGAGGGATATTGTTCTGTAGTTTTTATATTCAGTTAGTCTTAGCCAGGTTTAATAGAATCACTGTTTTCTCCATTCATTCTTTATGGATGAAGGCAAAGGGCAAGATTTTGAGTCTCTGAGAGGTCTGAGTGTGCCACTGACATCTGTCACATTTTAGAACCCAGGATGTTCATACCAACATTTATATCATTTTTGTACATAAAGTTGTACGAATAAAGAAGAATAGGAAGAAATTTTCCCAAATTGTAATCATAATTTCTCCGGGGGAAGAGACATTTGAGAAAGTCCAGACATTTGAGGAAATCCTCCAATAGAAAAGAGAGACGTGCTTGCTGAAGGCTTTTTCCGAGAGGTTGAGTGGTTTGCTGTCCGAGCTGTACGAAGACAGCACTGACCTGCAGACGGATGTGATGCCTGGCGAGGGTGACCTTCCGCAGATGGAGATAGCAGCGGGAGCCGGGAGCCATCCGCGGGGCCCCGCCACAGCTGGAGGAGGAAGGCCCAGTGGAGGAGGAGGGGGCCCGGCCAGTGGCGGCGCCTCTGGGAAGCCGAGCCTTGCTAACGGGCGCAACGCTGGGGAGCAGCAGGCCACGTGGCGGGCGCACACTTCCAGAGCGAGGACGACGGTGAGGAATTGGATGACCGGGAGGACGACTACGACTCTCGGGAGGAGGAGCAGCTTAGTGGTGGCGGCTACCGAGTGTCAGCCGCTCTTGAAGAAGCCAGCAACATGTTTCTGAGAACAACCAGAGCCAGAGAAGCAGCCCTGGGTGGCGGGTTTCAGATGCATTATGAGAAGACCCCGTTTGATCAGTTAGCTTGCATCGAAGAGCTTTTTTCACTGACGGCTGTCAGTCGTCTGATCGAAGGACTCGGCTGTGATGAGATCAGTGATAGAGAGTAGTTATATGCTGTTAAAAGAGGAGGAAACTACTTGAAGAGGGACCCAACTTTCCGCTATCTTTTGGGTTCAGTCCAAATAGTTCTGTGCCGTTGAAAAACTTGACCTTCAAAAAAATTTGTTTTTCGGAATAGAAGACATTAGGACAGTGACTGCACAGTTGTGAAAAAGGAAGAGAATCATTAAAGAAAAAGAAGAAAGGATGTTTAAGACTGTTGAAGTCTGTTCTCAAGAATGTCCTAAAACACCAGCGGCTTTGACTTTGTTATTGATCCAGATTATTTTCTTTGCACTGGGGAAAATATCTGTCATATTTGTTTTCCTGTAAAGATGGTTTTGCAAGAATAAGTCATGATCGAAACAAGCCCAAGACAAGAGCCCACGGATACTAATTATATGAGAAAAAAACATATCCAACTAGGACACATATCTTTTGAGTTATTTGGACTGAAAGCTCAAGAAAACTTGGAAAATTCTATTTTGTGATCTATTCAAGCGACAGTTATCAAAGGCTAAATTTTCAGTGTAAGATAAATGGAGTAGTCTTCATTATCCCAAAAGGATGAGTGAACTCAAATATATGTCACATGTGCTGTATGTCTTAAGGTGTGTTTCCAAAAGCAACTGAAATTTCGTTTGTACATGTATCCTGGTCGTTTATAAAGCCACTGTGATTTATAAATCAAGAAAACCCATTGCCATGACCACTTTTAAAAGTAAAAAATTAAGACATCCTTAATAAAAAGTTTCAAATCTAGACATTAATTGTGTGTGTACAAAGAAAAACCATTTCTAACGCTGTTATATACTAGAGAAATTCTGTTTTGCTTGCTGTTTTAACTTGACAGGTGAAAGACTTTAGCTGAACTTCATATTGTAAGAACTGTTAATAAAAGTTGTCAAGTAAAAAGCCCTATATCTAAAAAGACTTTACGAACAGTTATTCTATCAACTCTTAAAGGTTTTAAACCTGCCCAGAGATTACCTTAGTATCTGAAGTTTCCCTCTGTCTTCTCCTCTTAAGCTTGTTATTTGTTATGCACCAGCATTGGAGATAATAAAATTTCTTGTTCTGTGTAAAAAAGAAAAAAGAAAAAAAGAAAAGAGAGACATGAAAATAAGCCATGAAAATAGCTGGAGAAAAGAAAAAAAATTATCTATTTATCATTCTTTTTTTATTCTTTGAAAATGGAATCCTTGTTGTAGAAAAAACTTTTTCAAACTTATAATTCTTCTTCTTCTAGTGATTTGAGACATATCACAGCCAGCAGACAACATCAGAATCAAACGAGAAAGGGGCAATCATGGAACAGAAAGAAGTCATGGAAAATAAAAATATAGTTATTATAATGCAAATAAACAATTCAAATCTTACAAAGTGGGTGTATTAGTCTGCTAGGGCTGCCATAACAAAATACCACAAACAGGATTGCTTAAAGAACAGAAATGTGTTTCCCACAGTTCTGGGCGCTGGAAGGTTTGGACTTTCAGGTTTCTCCTGAGGCTGCTCTTCTTGGCTTGCACATGGCCCTCTTCTTACTGTGTCCTTACATGGCCTTTCTTTTGCACATGCACATTCCTGCTGTCTCTTCCTTTTTCTATGAGGACTCCAGTCCTATCGGATGAGGTTCCCACCCTGATGACCTCATTTACCTCAATTACCTTTTTAAAAGCCCTATCTCCAAATACAGTCACATTGGGGTTTAGGGCTTAAACATGTGAATTTCTGGAGGACACAATTCCATCTATGGTAATGGGGAACTGAAAAATACTGTCACGGTGAATGGAAAATAAATAAAGTCATGAATACTTTCTTTCCCTCTTTTATTCAAGGAACTTAAAATACTGACAACCACATTGGAGGATCTAGATTGGCAAAGATGAAGCTAGAGACTTAAATCCCATCCAGGAGAGCAGAAAGTCAATGGGTATGATTCCAAATTGGTAAATTAAGGAATAGTAATGGAAGCAGAATATACATCCAGAATAAACAGCTAAAAGAGTTAAACGTGGTTATCTTTTTTTAATAAACCTCTCCTTACCGTTCAGGCCATGTTCATGTATTTGATTAAAAAATTATCAAAAAGCACTATTACCAAAACAAAACCAAGCAAAACTGTCGCCACTCCATCTATTCTGTTCTTTTTCTTCCAGGTAGGTCCTTCTTTAATATTTCCAAATGCAGAGGCCACTTTTGCTACCCAGGACCAGGAGTTACAAGCTCAACTCTCATTCAGCATTTCCAGTTTCCTCTCTGTCCCTTTTTGGTTTTATTTTTGTGCAAATTTATTTCCGCAACAGATTGTGGGTTCCTTCTAAGATTTATACATGGCTCACCTCCAATGCCTTGACAATCACCCGGCACATGTAGATGCTCAGAGAGTATTTGCTTTTAAAACACAAATCTTGTTAACCTTCTAGAGAGCGGTTCTGCTGAGCATCACATCATCAGTTACGTCCCAGCCCTTGGAACCAGTGCAGGGAGAGCCTCACTGGAATCATTTTAAGGCAAAATGCTTAAATCTCTTTTATACGTTTAAGAATGTGATACCAGCAAATGCTGTTGGGAATGACTGGGATCACTCTTACCTACTTTACTAAAACATGAAGTTTTTAACCATATCTGTGTATCTCTCTATGTATAGCTTTTGCTTCACCACATTCATCCATCAGTTTGTCCTCAGTGGGCCCTATCCTGTGTAAAGCTTTATGTCAATGCATGATTTTGTAAACCATGTTACTGGTCTCAAGATTACAAACTACCCTCAAATGTCAGGGTTGTTCCATAATGCAGAATGTAAACTACACAACTATAGAGAGTTTACAGGTTCTTTTGTCTTGATAAAATGTATGGGTTTGCTTAAAACTAAATGAGAAGTTAATGTTTTGTTAAATAAATCATATTGCCTTAGTGCTTAAAACTGCTATCTCAAGAGATTTTTTTCCTGCTCTTCTGATTTATGGTGATTTGATGGCAGTACTTGGGACTCCAGTTCTAAGTTTCCTGCCAGCCCCATCTCTCCTGAAATCTGTGAACACTGCCCTTGGTTAGCTATATTCCTAAGTATGTATTTATTTATTTATTTATTGCAGCTATTGTAAAAGGAGTTGAATTCTTAACTTGCCTTTCAGCTTGGTCGCCATTACCAGAAGAGCTACTAATTTATGTACATTAATTTTGCATCTGGAAATTTTACTGAATTCTTTTATTAGTTCTAGGAGCTTTCTGGAAGAGTCTTTAGGGTTTTCTAAGTAAACAGTCATATCATGAGCAAACAGCAACCGTTGAGTTCCTCTTTACCAATTTGGATGCCCTTTATTTCTTTCTCTTGTCTGATTGGTCTGTCTAGGAGTTTCAGTACTATGTAGAATACCATTGGTGAGAGTGGGCATCTTTGTCCTCTTCCAGTTCTCAGAGGAAATGCGTTCAACTTTTCCCCATTCAGTATTATGTTGGCTGTGGGTTTGTCATAGATGGCTTTTATTACATTGAGTTATGCCCCTTGTATAATTTTGCTGAGAGTTTTAATTATAGATTTAAATTTTGTCGGATGCTTTTTCTGCATCTATTAAGATGATCGTGTGATTTTTTGTTTTTAATTTTGTTTATGTGGTATATCATATTTATTCACCTGTGTATGTTAAACCATCCCTGCATCCCTGGTATGAAACTCACTTGATCATGGTGGATTATCTTTTGGATATGCTGTTGGATTTGGTTAGCTACTATTCTGTTAAGGATTTTAGTATTTATGTTCATCAAGGATATTGGTCTGTAGTTTTCTTTTTTGGTTATGTCCTTTCCTGGTTTTGGTATTGGGGTGATACTGGCTTCATAGAATGATTTAGGGAGCATTCCCTGTTTCTCTGTCTTGTGGAGTAGTATCAATAGGATTGGTACCAACTCTTCTCTGAATGTCTGGTAGAATTCTTCTGTGAATCCATCTGGTCCTGAACTTTTTTTATTGGTAATTTTTAAGTTACCATTTCAATCTTACTGCTTGTTATTAATCTGCTCAGGGCATCGAATTCTTCCTGATTTAAGTGGAGAGGACTATCTCTTCTCAGGAATTTATCCACTTCCTCTAGGTTTTCTAGTTTAGGCATATAGAGGTATCCATAGTAGCTTTGAATGATCTTCTGTATTTCTCTGGTATCAGTTGCAATATCTCCCATTTTGTTTCTAATTGAGCTTATTTGGATTTTCTCTCTGCTTTTCTTGGTTAATTTGCTAATGGTCTATCCATTTTATTTATCTTTTCAAAAAACCAGCTTTTTGTTTTATTTAACTTTGTTTGTTTCAATTTAATTTAGTTCTGCTCTGATCTTGGTTGTTTCCTTTCTTCTGCTGGGTTTGGATTTGGTTTGTGCTTGTTTCTCTAGTTCCTCTGTGACCTTAGATTGCCTGTTTGGGCTCTTTCAGACTTTTTGATGTAGGCATTTGGGGCTATGAACTTTCTTCTTAGCACCGTGTTTGCTTTATCCCAGAGATTTTGGTAGGTTGTGTCACTACTGTCGTTCAGTTTGAAGAATTTTTTAATTTTCATCTTGATTTCATTGTTGACCCATTGATCATTCAGGAGCAGGTTAAATTCCATATATTTGCATGATTTTGAAAGTTCCTTTTGAAGTTGATTTTCAGTTTTATTCCACTCTTTTCTGAGAGAGTGCTTGATATAATTTCAATTTTCTTAAATTTATTGAGGTCCATTTTGTGGCCTATTATGTGGTCTACCTTGGAGAAAGTTCTATGTGCTGATGAATAGAATGTATACTCTGTGGTTGTTGGGTAGAATGTTCTGTAAATATCTGTTAAGTCCATCTGTTCCAGGGTATAGTTTAAATCTATTGTTTCTTTGTTGACTTTCTGTCTTGATGACCTGTCTAGTTCTGTCAGTGGAGTATTGAAGTCTTCCACTGTTACTGTGTTCCTATCTCATTTCTTAGGTCCAATAGTAATTGTTTTATAAATTTGGGGGCTCCAATATTAGGAGCATATATATTTAGAATTGTGATATTTTATTGTTGGACAAGGCTTTTTATCACTCTATAATGTCCCTCTTTGTCTTTTTTAACTGCTGTTGCTTTAAAGTTTGTTTTGTCTGATATAAGAATAGCTACTCCTGTTCACTTTTGGTGTGCACTTGCATGGAATGTCTTTTTCCACCCCTTTACCTTAAGTTCATGTGAGTCTTTATGTGTTAGGTGAGTCTCTTGAAGGCAGCAGATAGTTGGTTGGTGAATTCTTATCCATTCTGCAATTCTGTATCTTTTAAGTGAAGCGTTTAGACCATTTACATTTAACATTAGTACTGTGATGTGAAGTACCATTCTATTAATTGGCTATGTGCTGCCTGTAAACCTTGATTTTTAAAAATTGTATTTTTGTTTCATAGGTCCTGTGAGATTTATGCATTAAAGAGGTTCTGTTTTAATGTGTTTTCAGGATTTATTTTAAGATTTAGAGCTCCTTTTAGCCATTCTTGTAGTATTGGCTTGGTAGTGGTGAATTCCGTCAGCATTTGTTTGTCTGAAAAAAAGACTATAATCTTTTATTTATGAAGCTTAGTTTTGCTGGTTACAAAATTCTTGGCTGATAATTATTTTGTTTAAGGAGGCTGAAGATAGGATGCCATTCCCTTCTAGCAATGTTGAGTTTCTGCTGAGAAACCTGCTGTTAATCTGATAGGCTTTCCTTTATAGATTACCTGGTGCTTTTGCCTCACAGCTCTTAAGATTCTTTCCTTCATCTTACCTTTAAGTAACCTGATGACAATGTGCCTAGGCAATGATCTTTTTGTGATGAATTTCCCAGGTGTTCTTTGAGTTTCTTGTATTTGGATGTCTAGGTCTCTAGCAAGGCCAAGAATATTTTCCATGATTATTCCCCAAAATATGTTTTCCAAACTTTTAGATTTCTCTTCTTCCTCAGGAATACTCATTATTCTTAGGTTTGGTCATTTAATATAACCCCAGACTTCTTGGCAGCTTTGTTCATATTTTCTTATTCTTTTTTTCTTTGTCTTTGTTGAATTGGGTTAATTAAAAAACCTTGTCTTCATGCTCTGAAGTTCTGTCTTCTGCTTGTTCAGTTCTGTTGCTGAGACTTTTCAGAGTATTTTGTATAGCAAAATACTCTGAAAAGTCTCAGCAATAGAATTGTTTCCTGAAGTTTTGATTGTTTTTTTATCTATACTATCTATTTCATTGAAAATTTCTTCCTTCATTTCTTATATTATTATCTTTTTTTACTTCCTTAAATTTGGCTTCACCTCTCTGATGACTCCCTGATTAACTCAATAACTAACCTTCTGAATTCCTTTTCAGGTAAATCAGGGATTTCTTCTTGGCTTAGATTCATTGCTAGTGAGCTAGTGTGATTTTTGGGGGGTGTAAAGAACCTTGTTTCGTCATATTACCAGAGTTGGTTTTCTTGTTCTTCTGATTTGGGCAGTCTCTGTCAGAAGGAAGGTCTAGGGCTCAAGGCTGTTATTCAAATTATTTTGTGCCATGGGGTTTTCCCTTGAGGTAGTACTCTCTACTTTTCCTATGGATGTGGCTTGCTGAGAGCTGAACTGTAGTGATCATTAACTCTCTTCTGGATCTAGCCACCCAGCAAGTCTACCAGGCTCCAGGCTGGTACTGGGAGTCATCTGCACAGAGTCCTGTGATGTCGACTGTCTGTAGGTCTCTCAGTGGTGGATATTAGCATCTGCTCCAGTGGAAGTGGCAGGGGGGTGAAATGGACTCTGTGAGGGTCCTTAGCTTTTGTTTCTTAATGCATTATTTTTGTGCTGATTGACCTCCTGCAGGAAGGTGGTGCTTTCAAGAGAGCATCAGCTATGGTACTATGGGGACAAACAGGTGGTGGGTGAGGCCCTAGAACTCCCAAGAGTATGTGTACACTTTGTCTTCAGTTACCAGGGTGGGTAGGAAAGGACCATTAAGTGGGGGCAGGGCTACGCATGTCCGAGCTCAGTCTCTCCTTGCGTGGGTCTTGCTATGGCTGCTATGGGGGATGGGGATGTGGTTCCCAGGTCAATGGGGTTCTGTTCCTAGGAGGATTATGGCTGCCTCTACTGTGTCATGCGGGTTGTCAGGGAAGTTGGGGAAAGCCAGTAGTCACAGGACTCACCCAGCTTTCATGCAACCCAAAGGGCTGGACCCTACCCACAGTGCCTACTCCCAACAACAGCAGCAAGTCTGTTTCCAGGCAGTGGGTGAGCAGGGCTGAGAACTTGCCCCAGGCTACCCACCTCTCAGCTGTGAAAGTAAGTAGGGCATTCATGCTTCCCTTTTCTCTGGAGTCTGCACACCAGATTTATGCCTTCTCCTGAGTTCTGGCCAGGAGACTTCTTGATCAGTTCAAATTATTACAAAGTTCAGCTGGAGGGCTCCTTCTCCCTGTGGCCTTTTTCCAGTGTCTCTGGCAGCCCTCCCCAAGGACCCCTGTGAGGCAGAACCCATGAAGCCCACAGGGCATTTCTCACTGCTTCCTCTATCCCTATATTTCACTGGACTCTCTAACTTCACTCAACTGCAGGTAAGATCGGAATCTTCTCCCGTGTTCTAGACCTTCAGGTTCCCAAATGAGGGTATGTGTTCAGGGATGGAAGATTCTCCCTTTTCCACTTCCACAGTTTGGGCACTCACAGTATTTGGGATATTTTATGGTGCCTGCAGGAGCAATCCACTTCCTTCAGAGGGTCTGTGGGTTCTCTTGGCTTTTCTGATTTATTCTTGCAGTTGTTCTGGAGCAAAAGTTCATGATGCAGGCTCTCACACACTGCTTTGTCCATCTGAGTGGGAGCTGCAATCTCTTAATCTCTTTTTAAGCCACCTTAAAGCAAGTATGTCTTAAGGAAACCGACATCTTTCACAGATTGCAGTTTTCATCATTAACATAGTATTTCTATTTTCTTATTTGGACCTTCTTTATTGCCTTTTAGTAAATTTTTGGGTTTTTTTCCCAAAAAGATCCTACATATGTACCTTCTGTTTTTTATTGTTGTGCTTGTTGCCATAATAGATATTAACTTTTAAAGAATTGTTATTTATATTTGGATTGAGTAGACAAATACAATAGACTTTTGTATATCATTCTTATATCCAGCAACTTTGCTAAATTTTCTTATGCTGGTAATTAGTAAATTACTCTCAATTTTACATGTAGACATTATGTCATCTGCAAATAATGACCAATTTGTTTCTTCTTTTAAAATTCTTATGCCTTTTATTTATTTTTCTTGTATTGTTTCACTGATTACGATTTCTAACATAGTAGTGAACTGATGTAGCATTAGCAGGCATGTTTGTCTTATTCATGATTTTAAAGATTCTGCATTTGATATGGTTTGGATCTGTATCCCCACCAAATCTCCTGTTGAATTGTAATCCCCAGTGTTGGAGGTGGGGCCTGGTGGGAGGTGACAGGATCATAGAGGTGGCTTTCTCATGAATGGTTTGGAACAATCACCCTTAGTACTGTCCTCACAATAGTTAGTGAGTTCTCATGAGATCTGGTTGTTTAAAAGTGTGTAGCACCTTCCCCCAACTTCCTCTTGCTCCCACTGTGTGAGATGCCTTGCTCTCCCTTTGCCTTCCACCATGATTATAAGTTTCCTAAGGCCTCCCCAGAAGCTGAACAGATGCCAGCATCATGCTTCCTGTACAACCTGTAGAACCTTGCGTCAAGCAAACATCTTTTCTTTATTGATTACCCAGTCTCAAGTACTTCTCTGTAGAAATGCGAGAACAGTCTAATACACCATTCATTTTCTCCCACCTCCACATCTTACTCCCCTGAAACTACTCTTGCAGGCTGGCATGGTGGCTCATGCTTGTAATCCGAGCACTTTTGGAGGCTGAGGCAGGCAGACCATGAGGTCAGGAGTTTGAGACCAGCCTGGCCAACACGGTGAAACCCCATCTCTACTAAAAAGACAAAAAATTAGCCGGGCGTGGTGGCAGGCACCTGCAATCCCAGCTACTCTGGAGGCTGAGGCAGGAGAATGGCTTGAACTCGGCAGGTGGAGATTGCAGTGAGCTGAGACGGCGCCACTGCACTCCAGCCTAGGCAACAGAGTGAGACTCCATCTCAAAAACAAAACAAAACAAAACAAACAAGAAAAACTACTCTTGCTGTTATCAGTGACCTCCATGCTGCTAAATTCAACAGACACTTGAAAATTATCGTTTCGCTTGATCTCAGTTGCATTTGACATCGATTACCTCTATTCTTAAACATTCTCCTCTTGGCTTTCCAATACCAAACTCTACTTCTATAGTCTCTGACTGCTTCTTCCCAGATAGTATTTGCTTAACATCTACCTGTTCCCTAAATGTTGAAGCTCCCTAGGGCTCCATTCTGGGTTTCTTCTTTTACCCTACACCATTCTTAATTGAGATTATCAATTCTATATCTCTATATGACATCTGTTCAATCACACACACATGCATATGTGCACCCACACACACACACATACATATCTGCCAACTCCACATTTTGTTTAGATGTCTTATAAATATCTCAAACTTAACATGGTCAAAACTAAACTCTTCGTCTTTCTTCTTCAAATGTAATTCTCCCGTTATCTCCCCATCTCAGTAAATGGAACCTTCAACCACTTAGTTACTTGCAAATCTGGGTATCATCTTACCTCCTTCCTCTCTTTTATCCCCCATATCCAATCTATTACCAAGTATTATTTATTATAACATCAAGATACATCTCATATGCACCTTCTTCTTTATGTCCGTTTAGTTTAAACCACCATTCTTTCTTGCCGACCCTATAGCCATAGACTTCTAACCAGTCTCCTTTGACTTTTCATTTTCTCACAATCCCTTTAACAAAACAGTTAAAGTGATAGCTTAGGATCATAAACCAGATCATGTTGTTCCTCAGTATAAGACCCTTAAGTGATATCTCATTGCACTAGGAGTAAAATCCCAAACCTTAGCATGGCCTACGAGGACCTGCCTGCTAAGACTTCTTTCCCTGCCAGCCTTACCTGTACTTCTCATCTTCTCACTCAGTGTCCTCCAGCCACTTGGGCCTCTTATGGTCCTCTGAGAAGTCCAGCTTTTCCTGTCTAAAATCTTTGCACTTACAAACTCCAAGAGGACAGGTACTGTATCTTCTTGTGCTCAGTTATATACCCATGTTCAGACACGTGTAAGTACTCAATAAATACATGCTACGTAAATGAGTGATGTTTTTAAATTTTATAATGTTCTTCTGCCACCTGACTAAATCCTGTTTTTCTTTTAGGTCTCATGTCATTTTAAATGTCACTTTCTCAAAGAAGTCTTCTGCCTCCCCTCACTTCATCCTACCGTTCCTTCTTTAGGGAACCACCATATCTAGCTATGGGGATAGGAACTGATTTGGGGTGGGCCAACTTCAAGTATTCTATTCCTGTGATTGATCTAATTCTTCTCTGATTTTCCTACCAGAAAATGAAAAGGAAGACGCTTTTGCCCTTGACCAGAAAACCACTCAGCTATGAAACATGTTCTCTGATGTGTGGAGAAAGTTTGTCTGGAGTAGAAGAGACTGAGGCTAACTCAGAGAGTCATGGAGGGGAGAAACAGGGAGAGAGAGAGAGAGAGAGTTCTGACAGTGTGCTGGTTTCTGAATCTTATTATCCATTCTTTTTTAAAAAATTGTATTATTTATTTATTTATTTATTTTTGAGACAGTCTGTCGCCCAGGCCGGAGTGCAGTGGCACAATCTCCACTCACTGCAACCTCTGCCTTCCAAGTTCAAGCAATTCTCCTGCCTCAGCCTCCTGAGTAGCTGGGGTTACAGTGGTGCACCACTACACCTGGCTAATTTTTGTGTTTTTAGTGGAGACGAGGTTTCACCGTGCTGGCCAGACTGCTCTCGACTCCTGACCTCAAGTAATCTACCCACTTTGGCCTTCCAAAATGCAGAGATTGCAGGTGGGAACCACCACACCTGGCCTTATCATCAACTCTTGAGGCCTTCTCAAAGCTGGGATTGCCACCTCTTCCTTGCTTCTGTGAACCACAGCAATATCTTTTCAATAAATAATTTCTTTTTGCTTAAGCTTGTTCCCGTTAGGTATCAGTTATTTGTAATTGAAGGATTTTGTGACTAATACACATTCCTTGACCTCCCAATATAAATCAGGTCCTCTCATCATAGTCCTTTAAATGCTCTATGCTTTTCTTTCATAACACTTATGAGAACTTATGTTTCTATATTCATTTATTTAACATCTATCTCCTCATAGATGTTAGACACCATGTGTATTTTGTTCACTACTCTTTATCTGGCTCACAGAGTAGTGCTTTACCCATGGCAAGCACTCAATATATATTTGCTGAATTGATGAGTAAATAAATGACTCTGTAGTTGACTAGATATGAAGAGGGGGACAAAAAGGAGGAGGCTTAGGATGACTTCACGTTTTTCTGGCTTTGCCGAGAGAAAGGGGGATGATAGCATTGACTTGTATTGGGCACACTTGAGGAGAAGCCAATGTTGGAGAGAAAGAACATGAGCTAAGTTTTAGAGGTGAGTTTAGGGTGCTCATGGTATATAGAGCGCAGCTTTCCAGCAAATAGGGGGTCCGTCTATGTCCAGCTTAAAAGAGAGGACTGAGCTGGAGATCTGATTTGGGAGGTCTTAGATAACAAGGAGTGTTGGAAGCCTTGGAGGGGCTGGTGAGATCCTCCAGGGAGCATTAAATGTGGGAGAGAACTGATGACTGTGGAGAGGGACCTGAGAAAAAAATCCCTCAGGCTGGTCTGGATGAAGATCTGTCCAGTGGTCCTCAGGGTCTGCTTAATTCCTGTCTTCCATCTGGGCCTGAAGAGCCACTGGCCAAGAAGACTAGTCCTGAATTTGGAGGAGTCTGGAAGAAGTCAATGTGAGGCTCAGTCCAGCATCCTTGACTCTTGGGCAGACAAGTGCCCTCTTGGGCAAGGGCAGAGGTTCCCATCTAGACACAGCCTCTATCTTCTCAGAACTGTGCATCCCCCACTTGGGGACTGTCTGAGGGTATCTAACATGTCAGGAACTTTAAAAACTTTTCCCTATATGATCTCAATCTTCAACCTGGATATAAACCACTATGTCCATTTTACAGAAGAAGGATCAGAGACTCAGGAAAGTAAAAAAGACTCGGGAAAGTAAAAAACTTGCCCTGGATCCAACATCTGGGATGTGTCCAGGCTGGGACTCCAGCACTACGATCCTTCCATTATAGGTTTTTTTCTTTATCACAGATTTGTGCCTTGTGGAGAGGGAGAGTGGGTCCATCCCATGAAAGCTGTAGGAACAAAAAGTCCCAGAGGGCAAAGTCAGCAGTCTGAACACTAGCTGATTGCCAACTCTTGCTAAACCTACTTCTCAGAGGAGTGAAGTCCAGGCCTGCAAACCCACCTCATGCTGGACTCTCCTCTTACTTGCTGCCACCTAGAGCTGCCGTCATCTAGCTTGTTCAGGCCCCTGACCCAGGCTTCTTTTGTGCCCTGGACAAGCTGCTCCTCCATGGCTCTCCTTAATTTCCCCCGGAATATCATAGGAAACAAGATCCAGCACTCTGTGCTGAACAGCACTTGGGTCCTATTTCTGTGAGTAGAAACATTCATCAGGAGAAGCAGTTTCTGGGAATTTAAAAACAACAAAGAAAAAATCCTGTTCAAAGAAGAAAACACAAATTTTTGGAAAAGTGAGCATGCCTTCAAGTGCTTTTTGGATGCCATTTTTGATCTCAAGCCATTCTATTAGTCTAGAGCCATAGAGCACATTATAACTCAGTTTTTTCCAAAAATTATCGCATTTGGCATATTTGGAGATAAGCAGGCCTGGGAAGAAAAGGATAAAACAGAGGAGAGAAAATATGATTCCTATATTTCTCCTTGAGTTTTCTAAGAAAGCAAAAGTTATTCTCAGAGAAAAAAATCTCCCCAACTCCCAGAGTTTTCCAACTCTTATTGTGACCAGAAAAATGTACTCACAAAAGCCACCACTCCCAGTCAATAGCTACCACGTATTTCCACACCGGAGGGACTATTATGTTATCCACATGCACCCCCCAACACCAAGACCAGGACCCACCAGGCTGAGGGGGACCTCACTGTCTAGAGAAGCCACACCCAAACCAGTGCCCCCTCCAGAAGAGAAGAGGGTGTGAGTTCTAGGCAGGAACCACAACCTAAGTTTATAGCTAAAGTACACAAACAGATAAGTACCTTAGGAAAATTCTTCTTCCCATTTTATAGATTCACAATTCAACAAATATTTCCTGAGTTTCTTCCATGCTAAGAGTCAGGCTAAGGAACGGAGTCATAAAAGTGAATATGCAACAGTGTTTTTCCTAAGGGCTCTCATAAAGAAACTACTAAGCAAGCAATCAGTCCTGGAACGGTGTGGTGAGTGCAATGATTGAGACGTTTGCAGGAGGCTTCAATTGCAAGTGAACCTGGCCGTGGAGTAGGGACAGAGACGGGGAAGAATTCCTGGAGAAGGGTCTGCCTGACTTGTGGTCCTGTTGGACCAGAAGAAATTAGTTAAGCACAGTGTCGAGGAGGGCATTCCAGGTAGAGGGAACAGCATGTGAAGAAAGAAACATGTATAAGGAAGATCATTTGGTACTTTTCTGGAACAATAAATAGATTAGTATGCCTCGTGCCATCGGAGTGAAGAAGGGAATTGTGGAGATGGGGCTGGAGAGGGAGGCAGCCGACTCATGATGAAGGGATTAGACTGTTGGAGTCTGCGAATATTTTCTGTAAAGGCGCAAATAATACATGTTTTAGGTTTCTTGAGTCATAGCCTCTCTGCTGCAACTACTCAGCTCTGCTACTATAGCAAGAAAGTAACCACAGTCAATATGCAAATCAGTGAGCATATATTCCAATAAATCTTTATTTACAAAAACAGGTGGAGAGCTGGATTGGCCTGTGGGCTGTAGTCTGCAGACTCCTGCTGTAAATCACGATTATCCAGAAACAGGCTGACCAGCTCATTCCATTTGGCTCAGGACTTCTCCAGTTTTAGCACTGAAAGCCCTAAGTGCTGGAAAACACCTCAGTCCCGGGTACACTGGGACAGCTGGCCGCCTAGGAAGCTTGTTAAACATAGGAATTCCTGAGCGGACTCCTGGCTCAATCGAAATCCACTGGAACTGGGAGAGCTACAGGTGATGGGGCGCCATCTACGTGCAAGAGGGTGAGAAAGTCAGATTTGTACCTCGAGTGGTTTGCACTCGAGGCAGGAACACATTCCCCAGTACCCCTACCCTTGATGGCAGGAGAAAATGGTCAGTGTGGCTCTTTAAGAGGATAGAGTCAGCTGGGTAGCAGCACTGGGGCTGAGTCTGGGCATTAACTGCTTTATGCAAATGGTTTTTCTCTAAGTAATCACTGGCCACTAAGGCCAGAGGAGAGTCCACAGAATCCAACCCATCAGGGCCCTTGCAGAGACCATAGGAGGCGAGAAACCAGAAGCCTCTCCCTGTGTCCTCCTAGAGACAGGGCTCCTCATGCTAGTGGTAGCCTACTGTTTGTCTAGAGCGGCTGCACCCAAACCAGTGCCCCTTCCAGAAGTGAAGAGGGGAGGACGTCCTGGACGAGAGGTGCAAGCCACATTTCCAGCTAAGGCATGTGGACAGATAAAGAAAAATAAACAAAGGGGAAGATAAACTTTTGGGACCAGATGTCAATTTTTGGAAGGTTTTCATGGTCAGCTCTTATCAGCAATAGCTCTAAAAAGCCAGATCTGAAATTTTCCTTTCTGAAGCAACAGGTGTTTGACTTCTGTTCAGAAATGGCAACTGTTTGGCTTGGGCAAACACAGGGGTTGTACTGAAAGGACTAATAGTACTCTCTTTACTTTCCTTAATCACCCCCTTTTTAATTTAACTTCACAGTTGTGGGGGAATTTTCCACTTTAATTGCAAATAGTGCTTCCTATCTTCTGGACTGCTCATTTCTAAAACAGGTGGTTCTTAGTCTAAGAACGTCAATATGTGAAAGCCTGTACTCACATTGCAGATAATTTGAATTACATAAAAATTCTTAACATCTGAAATAGGTTCTCTCTTATACATTGCAGAGCTTGTTTATGGACCATTAAGCCCATTAACAATTTGGCCAGCATTCTCTAGTTATTGCCAAATGAAGAACAATCAGAGATGAAGATAAAATATATTTTAAGTCAATGGAAAGATAAGTAGCTTTGTGGTATTAGGTATTAGCAGAGCTTGGTGGTGAAATGAAATGGCTCTTGAGTCAAACTGCCTCAGCTGGAATCCTGGATTTACCTCTCACTTGATGTGTGACTTTGGGCACATTAATTCATTTCTCCAAGCTTAATTTTCCTCGTCTGTGAAATATGGAATACTAATAATACTTCCCTATTGGGTTGTCATGCAGATTAAATAGGATAATATATGTAAAGTACGTGGCGCAGAAAGCACATAATAAATGTTAGCTGTTAATATTATTCGTATTAGGTAAATCATTTTAACTGCATGGGCTATGCTTTCTCAGTAGTGAAACGACAGAGTTGACTTCTAAAGTTTCTCCGTTATTTACCAAACCTGCGCTTCGTATAGAAAAATCAAAAAGAAGGTAGAGAAGAGCTATCTGGATACAGAAACATCACTCCCTAGGACAGTCCTGTGAAAAGTGGCCTGGGGTGGGGGGTGGGGAGGTGGGGCGCCAGCTGACAGAGGGATAGAGTATTTATTGGATAATAAAGCAAGGTGAGAACAGGAGATATATTGTGGGAATCGTCTATATGCTGCCTAGCCAGGGACATAGATGATATTTTCCTGGTCTGTACATAGAATCTAGCTCAGAAGCTAAGACATTGGACACGGTTGGGAGGTATGTGTTGTAAATACTTTGCTGGATATTTCATTCTGCTAAAAGGAGAGCATCTGATACATTTTCAGCCTACTTCCCTGGCATTTTTATTGTATTACACATGAATGCATTAGCAAAGTTGATAATATGCTGGACTTCATTTTCACCGTCAAAGAGGAACAGGTTGGTGCTGTAAAAATGGGAGGAGCATTGGGAGAAAATGACTATATCATTTCCAAATTTACCTTCACAAGAGACAGAAATGCTGTGCCTATCAGATAGTACTCTGAATAGTGGTGATTTTCAAGATGAAATTTTACAATCACAAATTATATACCCACAAAAAAGAAAGCAGTAAGAATTATTTTGGTGATTCTAGTTTACTCCAGATATTATTGTGTACTTACTACCTTTCAAGTTCTATTCTGCAGGGGAAGCACATTTCTTTTAAAAGGCCACTGTCCTAAAAGAGCTCATAGCGTACAAATTATGGGGCTGACCATCAAGTGTCCAATCTCAGTATAGTTGCATTACTGCTAAGGTAGAAGTGTGCACAGGCTGCTATGAAAACCTGTGAGAGGCACCTAGACAGATTAGGAAGAGTCACAGAAAGTTCCCCAGTGGAGGCGAGAGCTGAGCTGTGTTTTAAAGAGTGCATAGAAATTACAAGGTAAGGAGGAGATTCTATTCCAAAGAAATAGAATGTCTGAAAGACATCGTAGTGGAACCTTGAGACAATTTACCATTACTGTAAGACTGAGTTCAAATAAAGGAATGAAGGAAGGTGAGCCTGGAGAGGTAAAGAGAGGGCCAGGTGATAGTGGGTCTTGTATAAAGAGAGCTCTGTATAAAGGTCTTGCTATTAATGAGCTTGGATGTTATTGTCTAGGCAGTGAACACCATGGAAAAGTTTAAATTGATGGAGTGCCATGATCTGATTTATATCTTAGATCTGTGGTATCATGTGGGACGAATTTTATAGGGTCAAAACTGAAAATAGAGAGACCAGGGCTGAAGATATGGCAGAAATCTAAAAGAGACCAGGCACAAATAAGGAAGTGGCAAGGGGGTGAAAAAGAGGGATGGGTTGGGGTGATTTCAGGAGGTAGAATTGACATGGTTTTGCTCTGAATTCCATACAGGAAATAGGCAGAAAGGCCTGATGCTACTGCCGATGATAACATAAAAGACTGTGTTAGTGACTGAAGACATGGATGAGGTGGCCCAGGGAGAGTGCTGGGATAAAATGAAAAGGACATGGAGGGTTGGCTGGGGATCAAACCAAGAAGCAAGTTCAGAAGCAGCAGCCAAAGAAGGAGGAAAGAAACCAGCAGGGAGTTGTCATGAAAAATCAAGAAATGCAAGAGTTGTAAGTAAAACGCCAAGAGCGTTCGAGTATTGAACTGCACAATACCAGGGCAGTTTTGATCCAGTCAAGAGCAGGTCAATGAAGTGGTGAGAACACAAGCCAGATTGCAGGGAGCTGAGGGGGCGCTGGAGGAGAGGAAGCAGACACAGAATGGGGACTGGTCTCTCAAGACCCACGGCTGTGAAGGAAAGAACAGGTTTATAAAGAGGTGCCAGTTGAAGGAATTTTTTTAAGGACATTGAGAGACCTGAGGACATTTATGTGGAAAGGGAAGAGCCATCAGAGGGGGAGAGGTTGAAGACAGAGGGCGAGTGTAAGGGAGAGCCCTCTGGCAGTGGCTCTTGCTGCCCCTCATGGGAGTGAGCTCTCTGTCACGGATGCTAGAGGAAGACTTCCTTGATCAACCGAGCTCAATCCAGCGGCACCTTCTAACTCTAAGATTCTCCAATGTAACAGTGATTTATTGGAGCTTCCGTATTTGCATTGCCATACACTAATCCAGTGGGACATACAGGTAAATTGAAGCTATAGCATGGATTGAATCATCCAGTTCTGAAGCAAGAGCTGTTGACCACTTGGCCACCCCCAGGCCCCTCTGATTCCGAGATTACAATTACTCAACTCAGGAATCCTTCAGAGGTGACGGTCAGGCCAGCCATCCCCTTAGCCACCTTCCCGTCTCCCTCAGGGGAAAGCCAGGAAAGACCACTTCTCCCCAACTTCTAAAGCAATATTTGGCTTTAACCCTGTTATTATAATTCAACTCCAATTCATTCAGTGAGTCAAACACCCATGGAGTGCGCTGTCCCCCAGGCTGCCTTGTGATAGGAAACACAGCTCCTGCCCCCAAGAAACTCAGTCTTTCCCCAGGCATTTAAGCTTTTCTGGGAACTGGAGATAAACAGAAGAAGAACTGATAGGACAAACAAGGTGGAGCTTAAAAAACATGTTTACAGGGCCCTTGGGTTCTGCGGAGGCTTCCCTAACCAAGAAGCGGGGGAGGTAGGAGCAGTTTAGGCTCTAGCCCTCCCCACCAGCTTCAAATCAAGTAGCTCTACTTTTATTCATTTTTATATATTTGGGTTGTCATACGTTTTTGTTTGAACCAAGAGACCCACAGCTAAGAGATGCCCTAAAACCCCACCAAAGTAATATTTGCTGATCAAAATCAAGAAAAGCATAACTTCACACTAAGTTACCAAAAGAAGTGGATCAAAAGTCACTGAAGAAAGGGGTTCCTTTGATCTTCTCAAGCTCTGCTCACGAATTTATTCATCCGAGAACAAATACACAGCAGCGGGCAGTGCCAGCCTCACGTCAGGCACTGGGGAGATAAGAGGTCAAGAAAACTTGGGGTCTGCTCTCCAGAACCTCACGGGGACACAGACAGGGCAATGACGGCTCTCTGGAGTGGTGTCTTGATCAAGGTGTGGATTCAGGACGGCAGGTGACAAGGACCCGCCCTGAGAAGAGGGGAGGGAGGCTTTGTCAGGGAGAGCTTCCCAGGAGTCTAAGGGATGGTAGGATTGGCCGGAGACGGAGGAGGAGGGGTGTGCCCTGATTCCCACGGCTGCAGTAGGGGCGTGGAAGGGATGAACCTGGGCATCTGTCTCTGAGGCTAAAGCCCTTCAGAGCCCTGGTGTCTGTCAGGGGCTCCCGCACGTGTCCTTCTGAGCACTGCCACCTAGTGGCCACGCTCAATTCCCACATTTCCCTGGAGAGCCTGGAGTCATCTGTCTTCCCACCGATTTGAGGGTTGAGGAAACAGTGGACACATAAGAATGCACAAGTGACTTCGGCAGCACACAGTTTGTGAGGCTGGGGCTAGTATAGAACCCAGCTCTTGTGACCCTGGGACTAGGTCTGGTATGGTTCAGTTTGCCCCCGGCCACACTCTGGCTCTGGCAGGTTGAGGCTGAAGGTCAAGTCAATTGGTGGCTACTCTGGATACACTACACTTTAAATCCTCATCCCAGGCTTTAATGAGGTGGGGACACTAACAAAGAAGCAATGTGGGAGTAAGTGGATGAGCTAGAAAGAAAAGAAGAGGATATACTGTTTTCCTCACCTCACTCTCACCAGTCCAGCCTTCAAACCTCTCTCTCAGCAATGAGAAAGGGGGCTAATGATCCAGTTCTGGGACTGGAGAGAGACCATCACTTCAGGCATTAGGTAGCCACCATGTCCAGAGGAGAGGGGAGGGGGCTCTCAGCCATCTTTTTTTTCTGAAGAATGGCTGGGGGCGGGGGAGTCCCATGGCCACAGTCGAAGAATAGTAGCAGGGTCCCAGGGACAGGACTAGAAGTTTCTGAAAACACCTGTCAGCTGCTGAAGGTTTTTTAAAAAGGTGCATTCAAATGATTCTCTGTTCAAGGTGACAGTTTGCATGCAACATGTTTCAGAAGCCCATCTGGTGTTACAAAATCCAGTGGTTTCAACCTGACCTTTCAATCAACCATGCTGGTTGGATTATAAAGACTTAGGAATAATAAAATCATAGGAATAGTAAGGATAGTAGGATTGACACAGTGGAAAAACTAAACAAAACGAGGAACTAGATAGTGAAGAAGGTGGTAGAAAAATTTGTATATTGAACAAAACACTTTTGGCAGAAGAGAACTATAAAACAGCCTAATCTTTGATCCCATCATCCTGGGAGAAAAAGGAATGTCGTGAATGAGCACCAGGCATCCCATCCAGGTCCCGTCAGGTAGGCATCTTCATCTTCATTTTGTAGAGGAAGAAACTAAACCTCATGGTGGCTATTTGGCTTTCCTGAGATCATACAGCTCTTACATGATAGAGGCATTCTGTGAAATGATAGATGCCTATTTCATTGGCAACCTGATCTGTTTACCTCCTGAACCCCAAGCTGTCTGTAATCCCTCTTGCTTTTTTAAAACCATCCCCAGCATGAAGCCTTTTGTCGCAAGGAAAAAAAAATTTTCTGGCTGAGTGTATGGAGAGCTAGTTTGGTTCACGGTGGGTGGGGGGCATGGCCAAGGTGAGCTTACATGGGCACTTCCCTTCCCTCCTCCCAATAAAAAAATTCCCTGAGTTGTTTCTGAATGTCCCATGATTGAGGCTGCGCAGTGTGGCTAGGGATCAAAGTGCTGGAGCCTTTTCTTATATCCATCAAGCTGAATTCACAGAGGGAGGGAGAGAAGAAGGAGAGGCTGGGGGCTGCTTCTGATTAGCCTGTGTCCTCTGCCAAAGAGAGATGTCCTCCCTCTGTGGGCAATCAAATAGCTCTCATGAATCCACCATCTGGGCTCAGCAAAGTGTGGAGTAGCTGCTTTCTGTCTCCACTTGACCCCACCCCACCTCTGGCTCAGGAGCCAGGCCAGTGAGATTCAGAAAATCTAGTCTTTCCCCCACCTCACCCTTTCTCCCTTCCTACAAGGGCTGCTGCAAAGGCAGTTCTCCGGGCCTCCATCTCTCATCAGATAAATCCAGCCCAGGGGCACAGAAAAGTTCTTGAAGAAAATTAAAAGTGCTATTTCAGTGAACACTCAAATGATAAGAAAGTGAAACAGCCTTACTGCTGCTGTGGCAAAAGTTTTGGTAATCTGGATAGAAGATCAGACCAACCGCAACATTTCCCTTAAGCCAAAGCTTAATCCAGAGCAAGACCCCTAACCCTCTTCAATTCTGTGAAGGCTGACAGAGGTGACGAAGCTGTAGAAAAAAAAAAAAAAAAAAACTGTAGCCAGCAGAGGTTGGTTAATGAGGTTTAAGGAAAGCAACCACCTCCATAACATAAAAGTTCAAGGTGAAATAGTAAGTGCTGATGTAGAAGCTACAGCAAGTGACCCAGGTCTCTAACTAGGATAATTAATGAAAGCGGCTACACTAAATAATAGATTTTCAGTGTAGACAATATAGCCTTCCAGTAGAATTGTAAGAAGATGCCAACTGACCCAAAAACAGAAAGCCAAGCACCGTATGTTCTCACTCATAGGTGAGTGTTGAACAACGAGAACACGTGGACACAGGGAGAGGAGCATCACACACAGGGGACATTTGGGAGGGGTAGGAGAGAGACAATGGGGGGTGGGGAGGGGAGGGTGGGGAGGGATAACATGGGGAGAAATGCCAGATATAGTATGCACCTAAAGTAAAATAAATAGATCATTAAAAAAAATTATTTAATTAAAAAAAAAAAAAAAAAGAAGATGCCATCTAAGACTTCCATAACTAGACAGGAGAAATCAATGCCTGGCTTTAACACTTCAAAGGACAAGTTGACTCTCTTGTTAGGGCCTAATGCAGCTGGTGACTAAGTTAAAGCTAGTGCTCATTTGCCATTCTGAAAATCTGATGAACCTTGAGAATTATGCTAAATTTACCCTGCCTATGCTGTATAAATGGAACAACAAAGCCTGGATGCCAGCACGTCTGTTTATAGCATGGTTTATTGAATATTTGAAGCCCACTGTTGAGACCTACTATTCAGTAAAAAAGATTCACTTGTCGGCTGGGCGCGGTGGCTCATGCCTGTAATCCCAGCACTTTGGGAGGCCGAGGCGGGTGGATCACGAGGTCAAGAGATCGAGACCATCCTGGTCAACATGGTGAAACCCCGTCTCTACTAAAAATACAAAAATTAGCTGGGCATGGTGGCACATGCCTGTAGTCCCAGCTACCCGGGAGGCTGAGGCAGGAGAATTGCTTGAACCCAGGAGGTTGCGGTGAGCCGAGATCGCGCCATTGCACTCCAGCCTGGGTAACAAGAATGAAACTCCGTCTCAAAAAAAAAAAAGATTCACTTGTTATTGGTCTGCTCAGGTTTTTAAATTTTTCATGATTCAGTCTTGGTAGGTTGTATGTTTCCAGGAATTTATTCATTTCTTCTGTGTTATCTAATTGGTTGATGTATAATTATTCATAGTACTCTCTTATGATCCTTTGTATTAGTTCTAATGTCTCCTCTTTCATTTCTGATTTTATTTATTTTAGTTTCTTTAATTTTGTAGTCTGGCTAAAGGTTTAGCAGTTTTGTTTATCTTTTAAAACAACCAACTTAGTTTCATTGATATTTTCTATGTTTCCTCTTTATTTATTTCTGTTCTACTATATTATTTCCTTTCTTCTGCTAACTTTGGGTTTAGTTTGCTCTTCTTTTTCAAGTTCCTGCATGGTTAAAGTTAGGTTATTTATGATCTTTATTTTCTTCACATAGGCATTTATCACCCTAAACTTCCCTTTTAAAATTGCTTTTGCTGCATCCCATAAGTTTTGGTATGTTGTGTTTTTATATTTGTTTGTCTCAATGTATTTTTTGATTGCCCTTTTGATTTCTCCTTTGATGCATTACTTGTTCAGGAGTACGCTGTTTAATTTTCCCATATTGTGAATTTTTCAATTTTTCTTCTGTTATTGATTTCTAGTTCCATACCATTATGGTTGTTCAGTGTGTGCTTGAAAATGATATATATTCTGCTGCTGTTGAATAAAACTTTATGTATATGTTTGTTAGGTCCATTTGGTCTATAGAGTTGTCCAACTTTGCTATTTTCTCACTGATTTTCTGTCTAGAAGATCTATCCATTGTTGAAAGTCTATTGCTTTATATTGCTATCTACTTCTCCCTTCATTTATGTTAATATTTGTTTTATGTATTTAAGTGTTCCATTGTTGGATGCACATATATTTATGATTAGTATATCCTCTTGATGAATTGATGCCTTTATCACCATATTATGACTTTCTTTGTCTTTTGTGACAGCATTTGACTTAAAGTCTATTGTGTCTGAAATAAGTTAGGTCACCTTTCAGTTGCTGTTTCCATCTTTTTCCAACTCTTCCCTTTCAGCTTATGCATTAAATCTAAAGCTAATCTCTTGTAAATAACATATTGGTGATCTTATGCTTTAAAATTTTTTGGGGGCTGCTTACAATGACTCAGGCCTGTAATCCCAGCACTTTGGAGGCCATGGTGGGCAGAACACCTGAAGTCAGGAGTTCAAGACCAGCCTGGCCAACATGGTGAAACTTCATCTCCACTAAAAATACAAAAATTAGCTAGACGTGGTGGCACATGCCTGTAGTCCCAGCTACTCAGGAGGCTAAGGCAGGAGAATCACTTGAACCCAGGAAGCGGAGCTTGCAGTGAGCCAAGATTATGCCACTACATTCCACCCTGGGCAACAGAGCAAGAATCCATCTCAAAAAAAAAAACAAAAATTATCGTGCAGTTCTTTTGCTCCTTCTTTCTTGCTGTCTTCCTTTGAGATTTTATAATGATGTGTATGTAGTGGTGTGCTTTGATTCTTTTCTCTTGATCCTTTGCTTTGTGTATTCACTACAGATTTTTTTCTGCCAAGAGGCTTATATAAAACATCTTATAGTTACAATAGTATATTTTAACCTGATAACAACTTCAATTGCATACAAACACTCTATACTTTTACTCCCCCCAAACAGTTTATGTTATCGAAGTAACAGTTTCCATCTTATTATGTGTTCATTAACAAGTAACTGTATATATAGTTATTTTAATACTTTTCATTTAACTTTTATACTAGAATTAGAAGTGTACTACTATACTACTATTACAATATTACAGTTTTCTGAATCTGACTATATACTTCCTTTTACCAGTGGACTGTATACTTTCATGTTGATAATTAGTGTCCTTTCATTTAAACTTGAAGAACTCCCTTTTGCATTTCTTGTAAGGCATGTCTAGTGGTGATTAACTTCCTCAGTTTTTGTTTGTCTGGGAAAGTCTTTATCTCTCATTTCTTAAGGATAATTTGGCTACATATGATATTCTTGGTTGGCAGTGTTTTTTACTTTCAACACTTAGAATATATTATCCCAATATTTTCTGGCCTGCAAGAATTCTGCTGGGAAATCTGCTGATAAGTCTTATGGTGATTCCTTATGCTTGATAAGTCATTTTCAAAATTAGTCTTTCCTTCCTTCCTTCCTTCCTTCCTTCCTTCCTTCCTTCCTTCCTCTTGACCTTTTGCAGTTTGATTATAATGTGGCTCAGTAAAGACCTCTTGATGTTCAGTCTATTTGAGGTTCTCTGGGCATCATGATGTGGATATTCATTTCCCCAAACATGGAGAATTTTCTGTCATTATGTCTTTAAATATTTTTCTACCACTTTCTCATTCTCTGATCCTTCTGGGACTCACATAATGTGTATATTGGGTTGCTTGATGATGTCCCATAAGTCAAGTAGACATTCTTCACTCTTTTTCATTCTTTTTTCATTTCTCTAACTGAATAATTTCAAATGACCTGTCTTTAAAGGCACTGATGTTTTCTTCTGCATGATCGAGTCTACTGTTAAGCTTTCTACTGAATTTTTTAGTTCAGTCATTGTACTCTTCAGTTCCAACATTTGTTTGGCTCTTTTTTGTGGTTTCTATTTCTTTGCCAAGCTTCTAATTTTGTTCATGTATTGTTTTTCTTATTTTTGTTTGTCTATCTGTGTTCTCTCATAGCTCTTTCAGCTTCTTTAAAATTATTTTGAGTTTTTTGTAAAACATTTCGTGAATCTCCATTTCTTTAGGGTTTATTACTGGCACTTTATTAGTTTCCTTTGCTGCTGTCATGTTTGCCTAATTCTTCATGATCTGTGTAGTCTTGCATTGGTGTCTATGCATTTGAAGGAGAAGACACTTATTCCTGTTTTATAAACTGATTTCAGTAGGTAAAGATATTTTCCTGCCAGATTCCTAGATGAACTACTTCCAGGATTGTGGTTAGGTGGAGCTAGAGCCAGATCTCATGGCTGTTTCCAGGTTCACTGTCAGGTCTGTGGTTGACAAGCCTGTTATCAGGAGCATGTTGAGGCATGGTTTCTTTGGATCTCTAAGTATGCACCTGTTAGGTAGCTGGACTGGTCTCTGGGTGATCAGGACTGCCTCTGAACTTTGAAGCCAGGTCACAGGACTGCTTCAGTAATCACAATTGGATCCGAAGTTGTCAGGTCTGTTACCTGGTTGTTTTTTGGTGTGGCTTCCATTAGGTCCCTGGGAAGGTCCCTGGGTAGGTCCCTGGGTGGGCAAGACTGCCATGAACAATGGTAGAATAGGGCTTAAGCCAGATCATTTCAGTTCTCCAGGGACTACAGTCAAATTCAAGGTTGGCAGGCCTGTTATGGGGAGCATTAGTGGATGTGGCTTCTCTTAGGTCCCTTGGTGGAAGGGGCTGGTGGCAGGACTGTGTACAAGAGGGGCTGAAGCTGAGTTGATAGGAAGATGGAGCTCCTTCAGCCCACAGCTGGAACCATGGCCAGTAGGACCATCACTGATGTGCAGGCTTGCCTTCTCAGAGCAGCCCTCCTGAGTCTTGGGCTCCACTAGGACTTTGCAACCTATTTCCCAGATTCCCCAAATTCACTTTGTCCATAAATGGCTGCCAAATATTTAAGTGCGTGTGTGTGTGTGTGTGCGTGTAGAGTGTGGGACTTTATTTTGCCATCTTACTGATGTCATCTAGTTCATCATTTAAGATTACTCTGACTGCTATATTGAAAATGGATTGGGAGACCAGTTAGGAAGCTTTTGTAAAATCCAGGCAAAATGGACTTACCATCATGTTTATGAAGCTTATTTCCAGGGCCCTTTATTAGCATAAAGCCTTTATATGGCCCTTAGAGGGAGCCCAACAATGAGTCTTTATGCTCAGATGTTTTTGCGGAATTTGTGAGAGTAAGATAAAACTGCAGTTTCTTTCTAATTCAGCCTCCATCACACTTGCCCTCATGACAGATGACGTTAGTATGGCCAGGAGTATTTTGGGATGTAGCTAAGTGGAAGTTGAATTTGGGGAAAATATTTAGTATGGGTTTGATGGGATATATTTATGTGGTTCCGTGAAGTTCTGCCAGCAAAGGCATAAGCAATGAGAGAGCCTCTAAACATTCTTCTTTCCTGTTTTTACCTTCACTCTATACTTAATGAATAGCCCACTGCTAACCCAGTGATCCAGGTTTGAGTCATACAAATATCCTCTGAAATAGTCTTCCTTTTCCAGTCCTGGCCCCTTTTAGCCCTTTCTCCACACTATCCCCAGAGATGACTTTCTGAAAATATAGAGTGGATATTATAATTTATCTGATTAAAAACCTTGATGACAACTGTTCATTATATGAGATAAAGTTTGGTTTCTGTAACCTATCTTTGTTCTTTTTCTATCTTTTCTTGGCTTACAGTGTTAAGAATTGCCCACTATTTCCTACTTAACAACTTGCAGTCTTATACAATAATAGGTTACAAAAATTATAACTAAAGGGCAATGTTGACTCCTCTTCAATTTATCCACTCCTGGGTCTGACACTCTTGCTTCTCTGTGGTCACAACTCTGGGAAGTGTTTCTTCTACACCTCACACCTCATTCACCTCTAGTTGCTTGGTTACATAGGAGTGAGAAATTATATTGAATTGTGAAGGGGGAACTGTTACAGGTTGCTTTTAACCATCACTATGCTAGGTATCCATGCTATTTTATTGGTTTAACAGAGAATTATCACTGAAAGAGTCTGTAAAGGTTCTGCTAGCAAGGGTTTAAAACCTATTTGAATTGCTATACCCGGATTTGAGCAAGGAGTAGAGGACAAGGATGGGGCTGGCAGAGAAAGTATGGGAAAGCATGGCCATAAAAATGTAGCCAATTTAGCCTGATTGAGACTTCAACAGGTTCAAAGCTTTCTATTTGTTTGTTTAATAAAAACGTTGATCCTCCCCATAATAGCAAAGTCTAAGAAATAACACTACTCAATAAAAGTGATAAAATTCTGGCCAAACTCATCAGGAAATTGAGAAGATACAAATTACCAATATCAGTAATGAGAATGGGTATATCACTATTGATTCTAAAGATATTAAAAAGATAATAAGGAGGACCGATCCAAGATGGCCGATTAGGAGCAGCTGAGGATTGCAGCTTCCAGTGAAAGTGTGGAGGGTGAGTGGACGCCACATTCCCAGACGGATTTTTATTGCCCACCGACCAGGAGATTCCCAGGGGGAGGAGCCCCATGGGTCGCCAGCGCACCTGGTTTGGCCGGCGCGGCTGTTTTCGCCGGCTCGGCTGTTTTCGCCTGTGCGGGCGTTTTCGCCGCCGCTGTTTGGAGCGGCGCCCCGGCGCAGCAGTTCCCAATACAAAATACGTGGGTCCAGGTGCCGTTTTAGCTGGCAATTGGAACTCCGGGAAGGCAGAGACGCCCATTCATTTGATTAATAAAGGGGACTGAAACAGACAGCCAGGCCAGGAGATTTCCCAGGCAAAAAAACGCCAGTGCCTGCGGTTTCAGCCGGCGCAGTGGGTCACCGCACGGGAAATCATACAGATCCTGGCGCCTTTTCAACAGGCGGCTGGAACACCTGGGAGACAGTCGATCATTCAACTAAAAAAGACGCTCTGAGGCAGGGAGCCAGGTGATCAGGCTCGGCTGGTCCCAACCCCACAAAAAAACAGCCATTGGAAACTCTCGGGATCGAGAGTTTCACAGCAAGCACAGCTGAACCCGGGACGGTCCAGCTCTGTGGGGGAGGGGCGTCCGCCATTACTGAGGCAGTCTGCCACTGCGGAGGTAGTTTGCCATTGCAGAGGCAGTTCTAACTACACCGGTATAAACTGGACTGCAGGGAAGTTCACACG
>PVKV010022619.1:0-34971 GCA_004027835.1 Alouatta palliata | reverse complement strand
AGTGGTATCACGTGTAGAATAGGTCATCTAGGAGAGAACCCTGGAGTTCAATAGAGTAGTAATGACAGTAAACATTAAAGGTAAAAAAGGATAGAGAAGCAAGGCAACCAGCTTTGGTGGGATAGCCTGGGAGCTGAGAGAGACTTCCCAGCATGGAGAAAAGGTAAGTGAGAGATCCCCAGTAGTCCACATTCTCACCACAGACTCCTGTGATCACAGCCATGGGATAGCCCAATGACCCTTGTGGGCCCTGAGACTAGCAAAGGGAGTTGCATGGAGATTGTCCAGTGGCAGTGTTCTCAAGAGAGAGCTCATGTTCGGTCTCACATTTGGTACCTAGTCCTAAGCAACTGCAGCAAAAAGCCATTTTGAGAGCCCAGTCCCCACCAAACTGCATCCTGCCCTGGAGTCCAGAGCCCCTGCATCTCCACATCCCTGGAGCCCCACTGACATACTCCTGTGTCCTCCCAGCAATGGCACGAAACTGATTGTACCATGAAGAGTGGCGGAGTCCTCAGAATTTTAGAACTGGGGCCCCCAACCCCTGTGCTGTAGGTCCGTGGCCTGTTAGGAACTGGACCACACAGCAGGAGGCGAGCAGCAGGTGAGCAAGTGAAGCTTCATCTGTACAGCCACTCCACATCCCTTGCATTATTGCCTGAACTCCACCTCCTGTCAGTTCAGTGGCTGCATTAGATTCTCATAGGAGCATGAACCCTATTGTGAATTGCACATGTGAAAGATCTAGGCTGCACTCTTTTTATGAGAATATAATGCTTGATGATCTGTCACTGTCTCTCATCACCCCTAGATGGGACCATCTATTTGCAGGAAAACAAGCTCCAGGCTCCCACTGATTCTGCACTATGGTGAGTTGTATAACTATTTCATTATATATTACACTGTAAAAATAATAGAAATTGGACCCCTTCCTGACACCTTACACTAAAATTAACTCCAGACTGATTAAAGACTTAAACATAAGACCTAACACCATAAAAACCCTAGAAGAATACCTAGGCAAAACCATTCAGGACATAGGCATAGGAAAGGACTTCATGACTAAAACACCAAAAGCATTGGCAACAAAAGCCAAAATAGACAAATGGGACCTAATTAAACTCCAGAGCGTCTGTATAGCAAATGAAACAATCATTAGAGTGAATTGGCAACCAACAGAACGGGAAAAAATGTTTGCAATCTACCGATCTGACAAAGGGCTCATGTCCAGAATCTACAAAGAACTAAAACAGATTTACAAGAAAAAAACAAACAAACCCATCCAAAAGTGGGAGAAGGATGTGAACAGACACTTTACAAAAGAAGACATATATGAGGCCAACAAACATGAAAAAAATGCTCATCATCACTGATTATTAGAGAATTGCAAATCAAAACCATATTGAGATACCACCTCACGCCAGTTAGAATGGCAATTATTAAAAAATCTGGAGACAACAGATGCTGGAGAGGATGTGGAGAAATAGGAACACTTTTACACTGTTGGTGGGAGTGTAAACTACTTCAACCATTGTGGAAGAGAGTGTGGCGATTCCTCAAGGACCTGGAAATAGAAATTCCATTTGACCCAGCAATCCCATTACTGGGTATATATCCAAAGGATTATAAATCATTCTATTATAAAGACGCATGCACACGTATGTCCATAGCAGCACTGTTTACAATAGCAAAGACCTGGGACCAACCCAAATACCCACCGACAATAGACTGGACAAGGAAAGTGTGGCACATATACACCATGGAATACTATGCAGCCATAGAAAATGATGAGTTCATATCCTTTGTAGGGACATGGATGAATCTGGAAACTGTCATTCTCAGCAAACTGGCACAAGAACAGAAAATCAAACACCACATGTTCTCACTCATAGGCGGGTGTTGAACAATGAGAACACATGGACACAGGGAGGGGAGCATCACACACTGTGGTCTGTTGTGGGGGGCCAAGGGAGGGACAGTGGGGTGGGGGGTGGGAAGGTCGGGGAGGGATAACATGGGGAGAAATGCCAGATGTAGGTGACGGGGGGATGGAGGCAGCAAACCACATTGCCATGTGTGTACCTATGCAACAATCCTGCATGATCTGCCCATGTACCCCAGAACCTAAAATAAAATAAAATATTAATAATAATAGAAATAAAGTGAACAATAAATTTAATGCACTTGATATACCTAAATCATCCCCCCCTCCCACTGCAGTCCATAGAAAAGTTATCTTTCATGAAACCAGTCCCTGGTGCCAAAAAGTTTGGGGACCATTGCTCTAGAACACACAGTATCCTACATCCTGGGAAATGAGTGATGCAGTGTACGAGGAAGGCTGTACCCAGAACAAAAGTGCATTCTCCCCAGGGCCTGAAACTGGCCTGCCTGTGGCCACTCTCACTGACAGCAACCCTGCTTCTGCCAGGAGCAGGTCTCCAGTGTACTTGCATGTACTCTAAGGATAAGATTTCTCTACCTACAGCAATCATCACTGCCACTACCAGAGGCCAAGCACATGTCACTGGCAGCAACCTGGTATCCTCAGCAGCAGAAGCACTGCATGTTTGCATGTGCTCTGAGGATTGGTTCTCTCCGATGTTGCAGTTGCCCCAACCATGGCATATACCAGAAAAAGTGGCAGCACATGCTTCCTAGATCCTGAGAGCCACATGCCTATAGCTGCTGCCACTGACAGCAACCCTGCATCCCCAGCCTCAGGACTACAGTGCGGTTGCATACACCCTGAGGATAGGCTCTCCCTACTCACTGCTGCCCAGCTGCCACCACTAAAACACTCCAGCAGAAGGATCCTGGCAATAACTCTGCCCTGCCCACCACAGACTGCAACTGTGTGCAACATGGGGATGGAGGGGGGTTGAAGACAAGCCCACCTGACCTGGCGCCACCTTGCTAGTGCCAGAGCATGCTGCCCAGGGGCCTGGGGATCATCTTGTTTACCATTTCTGGGATCTATGCACTTCTTCCAGGGTCCTGAGAAGATGGGCCCATGCAGCCTGCTGCTACAATCACAGCCAGCACCCACCCCTTTTGCCACCTGGGGGCCTGAGGATTGGCCTGCCCAGCCTGTCACAGCCTCTGCTAACACAAAGGCAGACCATCTGGGAATCTGAGGGTTGTCCTCCCCACACCATGCATACCGCCCAGGGATCCAAGGACCTGCCTGTGTGCCTGGCTCACTGCTGCTACTGCCTGCACCTGAGCAAGCTGTCTGGAGGCTCAAGAATCATCTGGCTTGGACCCATCAAATAACACTAGTGCTCACCTATGCTGTCCAACAGCTGAAGGACAGGCACACTCAGCCTGCTGCTGCCACCACTGGGACTGGAGAAATGGCTCACATGGCATTCTGGCCTCCAGCAAAACCTCATCACAGCTTTCACCAACACTACACCTTAAGCCACTAAAGAAATGAGAGACACTACTGATGGTGTATACAGCCAAAGAAATCATAAAGAGACTACAGTCCTGCCCACATCCAGAAGAAAAGCTCAAGTGCTCTATGCAACCAACACTGTAGATACATATTCAGAAAAATGTCTTTTCCTACAAAAGCCAGCCACTGTTATACCAGATGTGCAGTTATCAACACAAACACACAAGAAACACAAAAATTCAAGGAAATATGACACCTCCAAAAGATTCTCCAGCAACAGATTCTAATGAAAAATAAATTTATGAAATGCTAGGAAAAGAAATCAAAATAATGATATTAAAAGAGCTTAGTGAGATCCAAGAGAACACAGATAAACAATACAAAGAAATCAGAAAAAACAATTCTGTACATGACTGAGAAATTTATCAAAGAGATTGATATAAAAAAGAACCAAAAAGAAATCCTCGAATTGAAGGATTTAATGAATGAAATTTTAAAAATTATATGAGGGATTCAACAATAGGCTAGATCAAGCAGAAAAAGAATTTCTGAACTTGAAGACACATTTACATATATTATTGCACATAATGAAAACATAAGTTCAGTCCCTCAGTTCAAAAAGTTTAAAAATTTTAATTTCAGAAAGCTGGCAAGATGACTGCATAGGAGCAACTCCAGTCTACAGCTCCCAGCGAGATAGATGCAGATGGTAGGTGATTCCTGCATTTTCACCTGAGGTACCAGGTTCATCTCATTGGGACTGGCTGGACAGTGAGCATAGTCCATGGAGGGCAAGCTGAAGCAGGGTGGGGCATTGCCTCACCTGGGAAGCACAAGGGGTTGGGGGATTTTCCTTTCCAGTTAAAGGAAGCCATGAGAGACTGTAATGGGAGAAATGGTGCATTCCAGCCCAGATACTACAGTTTTTCCCATAGTCTTTGAAACTGGCAGACAAGGAGATTCTCTCCAGTTCCTGTCTCAGTGGGTCCCACCTCCATGGAGCCCAACAAGCTAAGATCCACTGGCTTGAAATCTTGCTGCTAGCACAGCAGTCTGAGGTCGACCTAGGTCACTTGAACTTGTGGGGGGAGGGATATCCACCATTGCTGAGGCTTGAGGAAATGATTTCACCCTCACAGTGTAAATAAAGCCACCAGGAAGTTTGAAATGGGTGGAGCTCACTGCAGCTCGCTGGGACAAAGCACTAAGGGAAAGGGATGGCTGTGGGTGCAGCTTGAGCAGACTTAAACATCTCTGCCTGACAGCTCTGAAGAGAGCAGCAGTTCTCCCAGCACGCTGTCAAAGTTCTGATAAGGGACAGACTGTCTCCTCAAGTAGGTCCCTGACCCCCAGTGTATCCAGACTGGAAGACACCTCCCAGTTGGGGCTGACAGACACCTCGTACAGGAGAGCTCTGGCAGGCATCTGACAGGTGACCCTCTGGGACAAAGCTTCCAGGGGAAGTAACAGGCAGCAATCTTTGTTGTTCTGCAGCCTCAGCTGGTAATACCCAGACAAACAGGGTCTGGAGTGAACCTCCAGCAAACACCAGCAGACCTGCAGCAGAGGAGCCTGACTGTTAGAAGAGAAACTAACAAACAGAAAGGAATAGTATCAACATCACCAACAGCAAAGACCAAAGGTAGATAAATCCACGAAAATGGGGAGAAACCAGCACAAAAAGGCTAAAAATTCCAAAAACCAGAATGCCTCTTCTCCTCCAAAGGATTACAACTCCTCACCAGCAAGGGAACAAAACTGGACAGAGAATGAGTTTGACAAATTGACAGAAGTAGGCTTCAGAAGGTGGTTAATAACAAACTTCTCTGAGCTGAAGCAGCATGTTTTAACCCAATGCAAGAAAGCTAAAAACCTGGAAAAAAGGGTAGATGAACTGCTAACTAGAAAACCAGCTTAGAGAAGAACATAAATGACTTGATGGGGCTGAAAAATACAGCACGAGAACTTTGTGAATCATACACAAGTTTCAATAGCCAAACCAATCAAGCAGAAGAAAGAATATCAGAGATTGCAGACCAACTCAATGAAATAAAGTGAGAAGGCAAGATCAGAGGAAAAAGAGTGAAAAGAAGCTAACGAAGCCTCCAAAAATTTGGGACTATGTGAAAATACGAAATCTATGTTTGATTGGTGTACCTGAAAGTGATGAGGAAAATGGAGGCAAGTTGGAAAACACTCTTCAGGATATTATCCAGGAGAACTTCCCCAACCTATCAAGGCAGGCCAACATTTAAGTTCAGGAAATACAGAGAACACCACAAAGATATTTCTCAAGAAGAGCAACCCCAAGAGACATAATTGTCAGATTCACCAGGGTTGAAATGAAAGAAAATATGTTAAGGGCAGCCAGAGAGAAAGGTCGGGTTATCCACAAAGGGAAGCCCATCAAACTAACAGTGGATCTCTCAGCAGAAACCCTACAGGCCAGAAGAGAGTGGGAGACGATATTCAACATGCTTAAAGGAAAGAGTTTTCAACCCAGAATTTCATATCCAGCCAAACTAGGCTTCATAAGTGAAGGAGAAATAAAATCCTTTACAGACAAACAAATGCTGAGAGATTTTGTCACCATCGGGCCTGCCTTACAAGAGCTCCTGAAGGAGCACTAATCTAAAGGAAAAAACAATCCCTATTGCAAAAACATACCAAATTGTAAAGACCATTGATGCTAGAAGAAATTGTATCAACTAACAGGCAATATAACCAGCTAGAATCATAATAACAGGATCAAATTCACACATAACAATATTAACCTTAAATGTAAATGAGTTAAATGCCCCAGTTAAAAGACACAGACTAGCAAATTGGACAAAGAGTCAAGACCCAGTGGTGTGCTGTATTCAGGAGACTCATTGCACATGCAAAGACACACAGAGGCTAATAATACAGGGATGGAAAAATATCTACCAAGTAAATGTGAAGCAAAAAAAAAGCAAGGGTTACAATCCTAGTCTCTGATAAAACAGACTTTAAACAAACAAAGATCAAAAGAGACAAAAGTGCATTATATAAGGGTAAAGGGATCAATGTAACAAGAGGAACTAACTATCCTAAATATATATTCACCCAATACAGAAGCATCCAGATTAAAGTTCTTAAAGACCTACAAAGAGACTTAGACTCCCACATAATAATAGTGGGAGACTTTAACACCCCACTGTCAATATTAGGCAGATCAATGAGACAGGATATCCAGGACTTGAAATCAGCTCTGGACCAAGCAAACGTAATAGACATCTACAGAACTCTCCACCCCAAATCAACAGAATATACATTCTTCTCATCACCACATAGCACTTATGCTAAACTGACCACATAATTGGAAGTAAAACACTCTTCAGCAAATGCAAAAGAGTGGAAATCATAACAAACAGTCTCTCAGACCACAGTGCAATCAAAACAGAACTCAGGATTAAAAAACACACTCAAAACAGCACAACCACATGGAAAGTGAACAACCTGCTCCTGAATGACTACCAGATAAATAATGAAATGAAGGCAGAAATAAAGATGTTTTTTGAAACCAATGAGAACAAAGACAAAACGTATGACAATCTCTGGGACACATTTAAAGCAGTGTGTAGAGGGAAATTTACAGTGCTAAATATTCACAAAAGAAAGCAGGAAAGATCTAAAATCGACATTCTAACACCACAATTAAAAGACCTAGAGAAGCAAGAGCAAACAAATTCAAATGCTAGCAGAAGACAAGAAATAATGAAGATCAGAGCAGAACTGAAAAAGATAGAGACATGAAAAATCCCTCAAAAGATCAATCAATCCAGGAGCAGGTTTTTTGAAAAAATTAACAAAATAGATTCCTAGCCAGATTAATAAAGAAGAAAAGGGAGAAGAATCAAATCAAGGCAATAGAAAATGATAAAGGGGGTATCACCCTTCATTCCACAGAAATACAAACTATCATCAGAGAATACTATAAGCATCTCTACACAAATAAACTAGAAAATCCAGAAGAAATGGATAAATTCCTGGACACGTACACCCTCCCAAGACTAAACCAGGAAGAAGCCAAATCCCTGAATAGATTAATAAGTAGTTCTGAAATTAAGCCAGCAATTAATAGCCTACCAACCAAAAAACATCCAGGACCAGATGAATTCACAGCCAAATTATACCAGAGGTGAAAAGAGGAGCTGGTACCATTCCTTCTGAAACTATTCCAAACAAAAGAAAGAGAGTGAATCCTCCTTAACTCATTTTATGAGGCCAGCATCATCCTGATATCAAATCCAGGCAGAGACAGAACAAAATCAACAAAAAATTTAGGCCAATATTCCTGATGAACATCAATGTGAAAATCCTCAATAAAATACTGGCAAACCAAAGCCACTAGCTCATCAAAAAGCTTGTCCACCTTGATCAAGTCGGTTTCATCCCTGGGATGCAAGGCTGGTTCAATATATGCAAATCAATAAATGTAATCCATCACACAAACAGAACTAATGACAAAGCCACATGGTTATCTCTATAGATGCAGAAAAGGCCTTCGACAAAATTCAACAGTCCTTCATGCTAAAGTCTCTCAATAAACTAGGTATTGATGGAATGTATGTCAACATATAAGAGCTATTTATGACAAACCCACAGTCAATATCATTCTGAATGGTCAAAAAATGGAATCATTCCCTTTGAAAACTGGCACAAGACAAGGATGCCCTCTCTCACCACTTGTATTCAACATAGTATGGGAAGTTCTGACCAGGGCAATCAGGGAAAAAAAAAAAAAAAGAAATAGAAGGTATTCAATTAGGCAAAGAGAAAGTCAAATTGTCTCTGTTAGCAGATGACATGATTAGATATTTAGAAAACCCCATCGTCTCAGCCCAAAATCTCCTTAAGCCGATAAGCAACTTCAGCAAAGCCTAAGGATACAAAATCGATGTGCAAAAATCACAAACATTCCCATACATCAATAATAAAAAAACAGAGAGCCAAATCATGAGTGAACTCTCATTTAAATTTGCCACAAAGAGAATAAAATCCCTAGGTATACAACTTACAAGGGATGTGAAGGACCTCTTCAAGGAGAACTACAAACCTCTGCTCAAGGAAATAAAAGAGGACACAAACAAGTGGAAAAACATTCTATGCTCATGGAGAGGAAGAATTAATATTGTGAAAATGGCCATACTGTCCAAAGTAATTTATAAATTCAATGCTGTCCCTATCAAATTACCATTGACTTTCTTCACAGAATTGGAAAAACTACTTTAATTTCATCTGGAACCAGAAAAGAGCCCACATAGCTAAGACAATCTAAGCTAAACAAAAGAACAAAGCTGGAGGCATCATGCTACCTGACTTCAAACTATACTAAAACGCACAGTAACCAAAACAACATGGTACTGGTATGAAAACAGGTATATAGACCAATGGAGCAAAACAGAGTCCTCAGAAATAACATCACACATCTACAACCATCTGATCTTTGACAAACCTGACAAAAGCAAGCAATGGGGAAAGGATTCCCTATTTAATGAATGGTGTTGGGAAAACTGGCTAGCCATATGCAGAAAGCTGAAACTGGATCCCTTCCTTACACCTTATCCAAACGTTAACTCAAGATGGATTAAACGCTTAAATGTAATATGTAAAACCATAAAAGCCCTAGAAGAAAACTCAGGCAATACTATTCAGGACATAGTCTTGGGCAAAGACTTCATGACTAAAACATCAAAAGCAATGGCAACAAAAGCCAAAATTGACAAATGTGATCTAATTAAACTAAAGAGCTTCTGCACAGCAAAAGGAACCATCATCAGAGTAAACAGGCAACCTACAAAATGGGAGAAAATTTTTGCAATCTATCCATCTGACAAAAGGCTAATATCCAGAATTGACAAAGAACTTAAACAAATTTGCAAGAAAAAAACAAAGAACCTCATCAAAAAGTGGGCAAAGGATATGAACAGATACTTCTCAAAAGAAGACATTTATGAAGCCAACAAACATAAAATATGCTCATCATCACTGGTCATTACAGAAATGAAAACCAAAACCGCAACAAGATACTATCTCACGCCAGTTAGAATGGTGATCATTAAAAAGTCAGGAAACAACAGATGCTGGAGAGAATGTGGAGGAATAAGAGCACTTTTACATTGTTAGTGGGAGTGTAAATTAGTTCAACCATTGTGGCAGACAGTGTGGTGATTCCTCAAGGAATATCATCTGACCCAGCAATCCCATTGCTATGTATTTACCCAAAGGATTATAAATCACTCTATGGTAAAGAACCATGCAAATGTATGTTTATTGTGGCACTGTTCACAACAGCAAAGACTTGGAACCAACCCAAATGCCCATCAATGATAGAATGGATAAAGAAAATGTGGTGCATATACACCATAGAATACTATGCAGCCATAAAAAAGAATGAGCTCATGTCCTTTGCAGGGACATGGATGACGTTAGAAACCATCATTCTCAACAAACTAACATGAGAATAGAAAACCGAACACAACATGGTCTCACTCATAAGTGAGAGTTGAACAATGAGAACACATGGACACAGGGAGGGGAACATCACACACTAGGGCCTGTTCAGGGGGTGGATAGAGGTGGAGGGATAGTATTAGGAGAAATACCTAATGTAGATGACAACTTGATGGGTGCAGCAAACCACTATGGCACATGTATACCTATGGAACAAACCTGCAAGTTCGGCACATGTATGTCGGAATTTAAAGTATAATGAAAAGAAATTAATTTCTATTTTTAGTTTAGAGTCAGGAGATTCGTGTGCAGGTTTATTATAAGGGTATATTGCATGATGCTGAGGCTTGGGCTTCTATTAATCCCATCACCCAGAGAGTGAACATGGTCCCCATTAGAAAGTTTTTCAGCCCTTGCCACTCACCTTGCCTTTTCCCTTTTGGACTCCTCAATGTCCATTATTCTCATCTTTATGTACATGTGAACTTAAGATTTAGCTTCCACTTATAAGTAAGAACATGCAATATTTGGTTTTCTGTTACTTCATTAACTCAGTAAGGATAGTGGCCTCCAGCTCCATTCATGTTGATGCAAAAGACATGATTTCATTATTTTTTATGGCTGCATAGGATTTCGTAGGGTATATGCACCACATCTTCTTTATTCAATTCACCAATGATGAACACCTAGGTTGATTCCATGTCTTTGCTATTGTGAATAATGCTGCGATGGACCTATGCAGGCATGTGGTTTTGTTTTCTTTTTATGGTTTTTTGGTTTTTTTTGGCTGAATGATTTATTTTCCTTTGGGTATATATTCAGTAATGGGATTGTTGGGTCAAATGGTAGCTCTATTTTTAGTTGTCTCAGTAATCTTCAAATGGCTTTCTGCGGAGGTAACCTAACTTGCACTCCCACCAACAGTGTTCACTTTTCTCTGTAATTTCACCAACATCTGTTATATTTTTACTTCTTTTTTTTTCTTATATATATATTATTGCACTTTAAATTCTGGGGTACATGGGCAGAACATGCAGGATTGTTGCATAGGTACCTACATGGCAATGTGGTTTGCTGCCTCCATCCCCCTGTCACCTATATCTGGCATTTCTCCCCATATTATTCCTCCCCTCCTCCCTACCCCCTGCTGTCCCTCCCCTATTCCCCCTCAACAGACCCGTGTGTGATGTGTCCATGTGTTCTCATTGTTCAACACCTGCCTGTGGGTGAGAACATGCGGTGTTGAATTTCTGTTCTTGTGTCAGTTTGCCGAGAATGATGGTTTCCAGATTCATCCATGTCCCTACAAAGGACACAAACTCATCGTTTTTTGGCTGCATAGTATTCCATGGTGTATATGTGCCACATTTTCCTTGTCCAGTCTATCATCTTCTTTTTTTGAGGCACAGTCTTACTCTGTCACCCAGGCTGGAGTGCAGCAGTGCAGTCTCAGCTCACTGCAACCTCCACCTCCCAGGTTAAAGTGATTCTCCTTCCTCAGCCTCCCAAGCAGCTGGGAGTATAGGTGTGTGCCACCACACCCGGCTAATTTTTGTATTTTTGGTAGAGACGGGGTTTCACTATTTTGGCCATGCTGGTCACAAATTCCTGACCTTGTGATCCACCAGCTTCAGTCTCCCAAAGTGTTGAGATTACAGGCATGAGCCACTGTGCTGGGCCCTATTTTGACTTAATAGTAGCCATTCTGACTGGTGTGAATGGTATCTCACACACAGTGGTATCTCATTGTGGCTTTGATTTGCATTTTTCTGATGATTAATGATGTTAAGTATTTTTTCATATGTTTGTTGGCTGCTTGTATGTCTGCTTTTGAAAAGTGTTCATTCATGTGCTTTTCCCACTTTTTAATGAGGTTTTTTTTTTTCTTATTGATTTAAGTTCTTTATAGATTCTGGATAATAGACCATTGTTGGTTGCATAGTTTGTAAATATTTTCTCCCATTCTTTAAGTTGTTGGTTTACTCTTCTGATATTTTATTTTGCTGTGGAGATGCTCTTTAGTTTAATAAAGTCTCATTTGTCTATTTTTAATTTTGTTGCATTTGCTTTTGGGGTCTCCATTATAAATCTTTGTCTAGGCAAATGTGTAGAAGATTATTTCTGAGATTTTCTTCTAGAATGCTTTACATCTTGTGACCTTACGTTTAAATCTTTAATCTATTTTGAGTTAATTTTCTTTTTTTGCTTTGCTTATGGCACATTTCTTTCTATTTTTCCGTCCCCAATCTCCACACTCCTGCTATCGCTCCACAAGCCTCCCACCCCCTAGTGATGTTCCCCTCCCTGTGTCCATGTGTTCTTATTGTTCAACACCCACCTATGAGTGAGAAAATGTGGTGTTTGGTTTTCTGTTCTTATGTCAGTTTTCTGAGATTGATGGTTTCCAGATTCATCCATGTCTCTGCAAAGGACATGAACTCATCTGTTTTTATGGCTGCATAGCATTCCATGGTGTATATGTGCCACATTTTCTTTATCCAGTCTATCATTGATGGGCATTTGGGGTGGTTCCAGGTCTTTGTTATTGTAAACAGTGCCACAATAAACATACATGTGCATGTGTCTTTATAATAGAATGATTTATAATACTTTGGGTATATATTCATTAATGGGATTGCTGGGTCAAATGGTATTTCTAGTTCTAGATCCTTGAGGAATCACCATACTGTCTTCCACAATGGTTGAACTAATTTCAACTCCCACCAACAGTGTAAAAGTGTTCCCATTTCTCCACATCCTCTCCAGCATCTGTTGTCCCCAGATTTTTTAATGATCACCATTGTAAATTGTGTGAGGTGTTATCTCAATGTGGTTTTGATTTGCATTTCTCTGATGATGAGTGCTGATGAGCATTTTTTTGTATGTTTCTTGGCACATAAATGTCTTCTTTTGAAAAATGTCTGTTCATATCCTTCACCCACTTTTTGATGGGGTTGTTTTTTCTTGTACATTTGTTTGAGTTCTTTGTAGATTCTAGATATTAGCCCTTTGTCAGATGGGTAGATTGCAAAAATTTTTTCTCATTCTGTTGGTTGCTGGTTCACTCTAATGACTGTTTCTTTTGCTCTGCAGAAGCTCTGGAGTTTAATTAGATCCCATTTTTCTATTTTGGCTCTTGTTGCCATTGTTTTTGGTGTTTCAGTCATGAAGTCCTTGCCTATGCCTGTCCTGAATGGTATTGTATAGGTTTTCTTCTAGGGTTTTTATGGTGTTAGGTTTTATGTTTAAATCTTTAATCCATCTGGATTTAACTTTTGGATAAGGTGTAAGGAAGGGGTCCAGTTTCTGCGTTTTGCATATGGCTGGCCAGTTTTTCCAACATCATTTTTTAAATAGGAAATCCTTTCCCCATTGCTTGTTTTTGTCAGGTTTGTCAAAGATCAGATGGTTGTAGATGTGTGGTGTTACTTCTGAGGCTTCTGTTCTTTTCCATTGGTCTATATCTCTGTTTTGGTAACAGTACCATGCTGTTTTGATTACTGTAGCTTCCTAGTATAGTTTGAAGTCAGGCAATGTGATGCCTCCAGCTTTGTTCTTTTTGCTTAGGATTGTCTTGGCTATGTGGGCTCTTGTTTGGTTCCATATGAAGTTTAAGGTCATTTTTTTTCCTTCTTCTGCATATGGCTAGTCAATTTTCTAAGCACCATTTATTGAAGAGGGAGTATTTTCCTTATTCTTTGTTGTTGACAGCTTTAACTAAGATGAGATGGCTGTAGGTGTTTAGCTCTATTTCTGGGTTCTCTATTCTGTTCTGTTGGTCTATGTATGTATTTTTACACTAGTACTGTGCTGTTTTGATTACTGTAGTCTTGCAATATAGTTTGAAGTCAGGTGATTTGCTGTCTCTAGCTTTGTTCTTTTAGTTCCATATAAATGTGAGAGTTTTTTTTTTCTAATTCTGAGAAAAATGACAATGGTAATTTGATGGGTATAGTGTTGAATCTGTAGATTGCTTTGGGCTGTACAAACATTTTAATGATATTGATTCTTCTAACCTATGAGCACGGAATACTTTGCCATTTGTTTGTGTCCAAATCTCCAGTTTTAGACTTTTGTTGAAGATTGTATTCTTATCTCCCTTCTTTTCTTTGTCAATTTTCTCTCTGGATGATGTCATATGATGAATTCTGCTACTATGTTTTAAAAATTGATACATAATTTTTTTTGAGACAGAGTCTTGTTCTGTTGTTCAGGCCGGAATGCAGTGGCATGATCTTGGCTCACTGCAACCTTGGCCTCCTGGGTTAAAGCGATGCTCCTGCCTCAGCCCTCAATAGCTGAGATTACAGGTGCCTGCCACCATGTCTGCCTAATTTTTGTATTTTTAGTAGAGTCTCACCTTGTTGGCCAGGCTGGTCTTGAGCTCCTGATCTCAAGTAATTTGCCTGCCTTGCCCTCCCAAAGGGCTTGGATTAAAGGCATGAGCCACCATGCCCAGTCAAAAATGGATACATATTTTTATATATTTATAAGATACATTTAATACTTTGATATATGCATACAATGTGTAATGATCAAATTAGGGCATTTAAGATATCCATCACCTCAAACACTTCTCATTTTTGTGTGTATGTTGGGAAATCTCTTCTTGTTGTTTTAGTTTTTTAGAGATGGGGCCTCACTATGTTGCCTAGGCTGTAGTACAGTGACTATTCACAGGTGTAATCATTGTGCACTACAGCCTTGAACTTCTGGGCTCAAGTGATTCTCTCATCTCAGCCTCCTAAGTAGCTGGAACTACAGGACCATTCCACTACAGGCTGCTATTATGAAACATAACTAAATGAGCTCTGGTCTGCAGCTCCCAGCCAGATCAATGCAGAAGGTGGGTGATTTCTGCATTTTCAACTCAGATAAACATCTAATTACATTGGGACTGGTTAGACAGTGGGTGCAGCCCACAGAGGGTGAACTGAAGCAGGATGGGGCATCACCTCAACCAGGAAGTACAAGGGGTTGGAGAACTCCCTCCCCTAGCCAAGGGAAGCTGTGACAGACTGTGCCATGAGGAATGGTGCAATCCAGCCCAGATACTACACTTTTCCCATGGTCTTTGCAACCTGAATACCAGGAGATTCCTTAGGTGCTGACACCACCAGAGCCCTGGGTTTCAAGCACAAAACTGAGCTGCCATTTGGGCAGACACTGAGCTAGCTGCAGAGTTTTTTTTTTATACCCCAATGGTGCCTAGAATGCCAGTGAGACAGAACCATTTACTCCCCTGGAAAGGGGGGCTGAAACCAGGGAGCCAAGTGGTCTAGCTCAGTGGATCCCACCTCCACAGAGCCCAGCAAGCTAAGATCCACTGGCTTGAAATTCTCGCTGTCAGCACAGCAGTATGAAGTTGACCTGGGACTCTCAAGCTTGGTGGGGGGAAGGGCATCCACCATTACTGAGGCTTGAGTAGGCAGTTTTCCCCTCACAGTGTAAACAAAGCTGCCAGTATGTTCAAACTGGGCAGAGCCCACCACAGCTCAACAAAGCTGCTGTAATGAGGCTGCCTCTCTAGATTCCTCCTCTCTGGGAAGGGTATTTCTGAAAAAAGGCAGCAGCCCCAGTCAGGGGCTTGTAGATAAAACTCCCATCTTCCAGGAACAGAGCACCTGGGGGAAGGGGAGGCTGTGGGTGCAGCTTGAGCAGACTTAAATGTTCCTGCCTGCCAGCTGTGAAGAGAGCAGTGGATTTCCCAGCAAAATATTCAATCTCTGCTAAGGGACAGACTGCCTCCTCAAGTGGATACCTGACCCCCATGCCTCCTGACTTGGAGACACCTCCCAGGAGTGTTCAACAGAAACCTCATACAGCAGAGCTCTGGCTGGCATCTGGCAGGTGCCCCTCTGGGACAAAGCTTCCAGAGGAAGGAATAGGCAGCAATCTTTGCTGTTCTGCAGCCTCTGCTGGTTATACCCAGGCAAACAGGATCTGGAGAGGGCCTATAGCAGACTCCAGCAGACCTGCAGCAGAGGGACCTGACTGTTAGAAGGAAAACTAACAAACAGAAAGGAATAGTATCACCATCAACAAAAATGACATCTACACAGAAACCCCATCCACAGGTAACCAATATCAAAGACCAAGGCTAGATAAATTCATGAAGATGAGGAAAAATCAGTGCAGAAAGGCTGAAAATTCCAAAAACCAGAATGTCTCTTCTCCTCCAAAGTATCACAACTCCTCACCAGTAAGAGAGCAAAACTGGACAGAGAATGAGTTTGACAAATTGACAGAAGTAGGCTTCAGAGGGTGGGTAATGACAAACTCCCCCAAGCTATAGAAGCATGTTATAATCCAATGCAAGGAAGCTAAGAACCTTGAAAAAAGTTAGAGGAATTGCTAACTAGAATAACCATTTTAGAGAACATAAGTGATGCGATGGGGCTGAAAAACACAGCATTTGATCTTCGTGAAGCATACCCAAGTATCAATAGCTGAACTGATCAAGCAGAAGGAAGGATATCAGAGATTTAAGATCAACTTAATGAAATAAAGTGTGAAGACAAGATTAGAGAGAAAAGAATGAAAAGGAGCAAACAAAGCCTCCAAGAAATATGGGACTACGTGAAAACACCAAATCTATGTTTGATTCATGTACCTGAAAGTGATGGAGAGAATGGGACCAAGTTAGAAAACACTCTTCAGGATATTATCCAAGAGAATTTCCCAACCAAGCAAGACAGGCTAGCATTCAAATTCAGGAAATACAGAGAACACAACAAAGATACTCCTTGAGAAGAGCAATCTTAAGACATATAATCATCAGATTCACCAAGGTTGAAATGAAGGAAAAAATGTTAAGCGCAGCCAGAAAGAAAGGTCGAGTTACCACAAAGGGAAGCCCATCAGACTAAAAGCGGATCTCTCTGTGGAAACCCTACAAGCCAGAAGAGAGTGGGGGCCAATATTCAACATTCTTAAAGAAAAGAATTTTCAACCTATGATTTCATATCCAGCCAAATTACGCTTCATAAGCGAAGGAAAAATAAAATCCTTTACAAGCAAGCAAATAGTGAGAGATTTTGTCACCACCAGGACTGTCTTACAAGAGCTCATGAAGAAATCACTAAATATGGAAAGGAAAAACCAATATGAGCCACCTCAAAAATAAACCAAAATGTAATGACCATCAACACTATGAAGAAATTGCACCAACTAATGGGCGAGATAACCAGCTAGCATCATAATAACAGGATCAAATCACACATAACAATATTAACCCTACATATATATGGGCTAAATGACCTAATTAAAAGACACGTACTGACAAATTAGATAGAGTCAAGACCCTGCAGCATGCTGTGTTCAGGAGATGCATCTTACATGCAAGGACACACATAGGTTCAAAATAAAGAAATGGAGGAATATTTACCAAGCAAATGGGAAGGAAAAATAAAAAGCAGTGGTTGCAATCCTAGTCTCCAATAAAACAGACTTTAAACAAACAAAGATCAAAAGAGACAATGAAGAGCATTACATAATGGTAAAGGGATCAATAAAACAAGAAGAGCTAACTATCCTAAATATATATGCCCCAAATACAGGGGCACCCAGATTCAGAAAGGAATTTCTTAGAGACCTACAAAGAGACTTAGACTCCCACACAATAATAGGGGGAGACTTTAACATTACACTGTCAATATTACGCCAATCAATGAGACAGAAAATTAACAAGGATATTCAGGACTTAAACTCAGCTCTGGACCAAGGAGACCTAATAGACATCTACAGAACTCTCTACCCCAAATCAAAAGAATGTACATTCCCTTCAGCACCACATCACACTTATTCTAAAACTGACCACATAATTGGAAGTAGAACACTCCTCAGCAAATGCAAAAGAACAGAAATCATAACAAACAGTCTCTCAGACCACAGTACAATCAAATTAGAACTCAGGATTAAGAAACTCACTCAAAACCACACAACTACATGGAAACTGAACAACCTGCTCCTGAATGTCTACTGGGTAAATAGCAAAATTAAGGCAGTATGTAATAAATTTTTTGAAACAAATGAGAACAAAGATACAATATACCAGAATTTCTGGGACACAATTTAACAGTATTTAGAGGGAAATTTACAGCACTAAATGCCCACAAGAGAAAGCAGGAAATATCTAAAATTCACACCCTAACATCACAATTAAAAGAACTAGAGAAGCATGAGCAAACAAATTCAAAACATAGCAGAAGACAAGAAATAACTAAGATCAGAGAAAAACTGAAAAAGATAGAGACATGAAAAACCCCTCAAAAAATCGATGAATTCAGGAGCTGGTTTTTGAAAAGATTAACAAAATATATAGACTGCTAGCCAGACTAACAAAAAAGAAAAGAGAAAAGAATCAACTAGACACAATAAAACATGATAAGGAGGATATTACCACTGATCCCATAGAAATACAAACTACCGTCAGAGAATACTATAAACACCTCTATGCAAATAAACTAGAAAATCCAAAAGAAATGGTTAAATTCCTGGACACATACACTCTCCCAAGACTAAACCAGGAAGAAGTTGAATTCCTGAATTGATCAATAACAAGTTCTGAAATTGAGGCGGTAATTAATAACTTGCCAACCAAAAAAAAAAAAAAAAAAAAAAAAGCCCAGTACCAGATGGATTCACAGCCAAATTCTATCAGAAGTACAAAGAAGAGCTTGTACCATTCCTTCTAAACTGTGCCAAACAACGCAAAAGGAGGGAGTTGTCTTTAACTCATTTTATGAGACCAGCATCATCCTGATACCAAAACCTGGCAAAGACACACACACACACACACACACACACACGCACACACACACACACAAGGAAAATTTCGGGCTAATATCTTTGATGAACATTAATGTGAAAATTCTCAATAAAATACTGGCAAATTGAATCCAGCATCACATCAAAAAGCTTATCCATCATGATCAAATCAGCTTCATCCCTGGGATGCAAGCCTGGTTCAACATATGCAAACCAATAAGTGTAATCCATCACATAAACAGAACCAATGACAATAACCACATAATTACCTCAATAGATGCAGAATAGTCCTTCAACAATCCTTGATGCTAAAAACTCTGAATAAACTAGGTATTGAGGAAATATATCTTAAAATAATAAAAGCTATTATGACAAAACCACAGCCAATATTATACTGAATGAGCAAAAGCTGGAAGCCTTTCCTTTGAAAACTGGCACAAGACAAGGATGCCCTCTCTCATCACTCCTATTCAACATAATATTGCAAGTTCTGGCCAGGGCAATCAGGCAAAAAAAAAAAAAAAAAAGAAAGAAATAAAGGCTATTCAAACAGGAAGAGAGAAAGTCAACTTGTCTCTGTTTGCAGTGACATGATTGTATATTTAGAAAACCCCATCAACTCAGCCCGAAATCTCCTTAAGCTGATAAACAACTTCAGCAAACTCTCAGGATACAAAATCAATGTGCAGAAATTGCAAGCATTTTTATACACCAATAATAGACAAACAGAGAGCCAAATCATGAGTGAACTCCCATTCACAATTGTTACAAAGATATTAAAATACCTAGCAATACAAGTTACAAGGGATGTGAAGGATCTCATGGAGGAGAACTACAAACCCACTGCTCAAGGAAATCATAGAGAATACAAACAAATGGAAAAACATTCCATGGTGATGATTAGGAAGACTCAATATTGTGAAAACAGCCGTACTGCCCAAAGTAATTTGTAGGCTCACTGCTATCCCCTTCAAGCTACCATTGACTTTCTTCACAGAATTAGAAAAAGAAACTACCCTAAATTTCATTTGGAACCAAAAAAAGAGCCTGTATAGCCAAGACAATCCTAAGCAAGAAGAACAAATGTGGAGGGATCACACTACTTCACTTTAAACTATAGTGCAAGGCTACAGTAACCAAAACAGCATGGTACTGGTACCAAAACAGATATATAGACCAATGGAACAGAACAGAGGCCTCAGAGATAATGTCACACATCTACAACCATCTGATCTTTGACAAACCTGACAAAAACAAACAATTGGGAAAGGATTCCCTATTTAATAAATGGTGTTGGGAAAACTGGCTAGCCATATGCAGAAAGCAGAAACTGGATCCCTTCCTTACACCTTATCCAAAATTAACTCAAGATGGATTAAAAATTTAAACATAAGACCGAATGCCATAAAAACCCTAAAAGAAAATCCAGGCAATACCATTCAGCATATAGACATGGGCAAGGACTTCATGACTAAGACACCAAAAGCAATGGCAACAAAAGCCAAAATTGACAAATGGGATTTAATTAAACTTAAGAGCTTCTGCACAGCAAAATAAACTATAATCAGAATTAACAGGCAACCTACAGAATGAAAGAAAATATTTGCAATCTATCCATCTGACAAAGGGCTAATATCCAGAATTGTCAAAGAACTTAAACAAATTTACAAGAAAAAAAAAACCATCAAAAAGTCTGTGAAGGATATGAACAGATACTTTTCAAAAGAAGACATTTATGCAGCCCACTAAGATATGAAAAAAAAAGCTAATCATCACTGGTCATTAGAGAAATACAAATCAAAACCACAGTGAGATACCAACTCACACTGGTTAGCATGGTGATCATTAAAAAGTCAGGAAACAGATGGTGGAGAGGATGTGGAAAAATAGGAATACTTTTACACTGTTGGTGGGAGTGTAAATTAGTTTAACCACTGTGAAAGATAGTGTGGCGATTCCTCAAGGATCTAGAACCAGAAATACCATTTGACCTAGCAATCCCATAACTGGGTATGTACCCAAAGGATTATAAATCATTCTAGTATAAAGACACATGTACACGTATGTTTTTTGTGGCAGTGTTCACAATGGCAAAGGCTTGGAACCAACTTAAATGTCTATCAATAATAGACTGGATAAAGAAAGTCTGGCATACATATACACCAAGGAATACCATGCAGACATAAAAAAAGATGAGTTTATGTCTTTTGCAGGGACATGTATGAGTCTGGAAACCATCATTCTCAGCAAACTAACATGGGAACAGAAAACCAACCACCGCATGTTTTCACTCATAAGTGGGAGAACACATGTACACAGGGAGGGGAACATCACACCCTGGGGCCTGTCCAGGGGTGCGGGGCTAGGGGAGGGATAGCATTAGGAGAAATACCTAATACAGATGACACGTTGATGGGTGCAGCAAACCACCATGGCCCATGTATACCTATGTAAGAAAACTGCACGTTGTGCACATGCATCCCAGAACTTAAAGTATATATAAAAGAGAAGTATAACAAAACAAACAAAAGTTTACTGAGAGAAAAAAAGGAATGTACAATATATTATTGTTAACTAGTCATTCTACTGTGCTATCAAACACTAGAACTTATCCCTTCTATCTCACTGTATGTTGGTACCCATTAATTACTCTCAAATCTTGACTTCCAGCCTAGTTTTTTTCCTGGAGTTTCAGACATCTATGTTCATCAGCTAATTACAAAATTTACACCTGGATATACCATAGGCCCTTTTAATTAAACATTTCTATAACCTTCCCACCTCCCAAACTTGTTTCTCCTCCTTATTCCCTACTTTTACTAACGGTGGTTCAACCAGTCACTTTGATGAAATTTCTTGTTTTCTTCCTTTCCCTTACCAGCAACACTTTGTGATCTAGGTCCTTTCTTTCATCTCCACTGCTATTGTCCTAGGCCAATCATTATCTCTCATCTGGAACCTTGTAATAGCTTCTTCCTGCTTCTAGTCTTGTTATCCTTTGCTACAAGCTACATGTAACTGTCAGAATTATTCTTTTTTGGCCAGAATGATGGCTCATGCCTGTAATCCCAGCACATTGAGAGGCCAGGGCAAGAAGATCACTTGAGGTCAGGAGTTCGAGACCAGTCTGGCCAACACGGTGAAATCTGGTCTCTACCAGAAAATACAAGAATTAGCCAGGGATGATGGTGGTGACTGTAGTCTCAGTTACTCAGGAGGATGAGGCACGTGAACTTCACCCCAAGAGCCGGAGGTTGCAGTGAGCCAAGATCACATCACTGCACTCTAGCCTGGGCAACAGAGTGAGACCCTGTCTCAAAAAGAAAAAAAAAAAAATAGAATTATTCTTTTTAAACACAGTTTGAGTCACATTCTTTTTTTTTTTTTTTTTTTTCCTTCCAAAACTCTGCATATAGGTCAGGCGCATTGGCTCACATCTGTAATCCCAGCACTTTAAGAGGCTGAGATGGGTGGATTGCTAGAGTCCAGCCTAGAAAACATAGTGAGATCCTGCCTCTACAAAAGATAAAAAACAAAAAATTAGCCTCGTATGGTGGCTAATGCCTGTAGTTATAGCTACTCAGCAGGCACTGAGGTGGAAGGATTGCTTGAGCCTGGAAGGTCAAGGCTGCAGTGAGCTATGATTATGCCACTGCACTCCAGCCTGGGTGACAGAATGATACCTTATTTCACAAACAAAACAAAACCAAACTGAAAAAAAGAAGAAAAAAAAAAAAAAAAAAAAAAAAGAAACCAATCTGCCTATAGATTTAAGTCCAAATATTTAACATGCTTTCCAAGTGTTCCATGATCTGGCCTTGCCCAAGTCATCATCCACAAGATCATCTACTTATCTTAAACTCTTATAATTTCTATTTGCAGACAAGTCAATCTATTTAACATCCTCTGACCTTTGTCTCCTGCAATGCTTAAGCCTGTAATGTCTTTGCATTTGTTCTCTAGTCACTAAAATTATTACCCTTTGGAACTCAACTGAAATATCAGCTTTTTAATAAAGTCAATCATATTTACTTCACTAGAAAGCAATTTGTTCCTCCCTTTTTGCTCCCCTATCAGACTAGTTGGGCATCCTTATACCATAATAATTTGTGTTTATGACTATGAACTTAAATAAACTGCAAATTTCTTGAAGACAGAAATAGTGTTGTATTGATTGCTATATTCCTGGACGTATCATAGTGCCTGAAACTTTGAGGATGTTCCTTTGAATTGAATTAAATTGAATTTGGTGACTAGAAATTTACCGTGGTCCATTCTTCCTTGCCTCTTCTCACAACAAGTACAGGCCTCAAGATACAATTTGGTATATATATATATATATATTCTGTACATCGTAGAGCTCTTCTTAACCAGAATGTATTATGTTGGCCTCTGACCTACAGGCAAGATAAGAAGCTAAGGCACAGGCCCAAATTTCCAAGTGTTCCTTTTTTTTCTCTAATGAGGCTGGCCTGAGTGCAGGGAGGACAGAGGAAACAGCAGCAATTCTGTCAGGATGGTGGCATATGACTGATTCATTTATCAACTAGCTGGAATTTGGAAAGAGATTGAAATATCCATCTGTCAAAATCTCACCAACCGTCAGTAGTACGTTGCCCTGCACAGCCAGCCTGCTGTTGTCTACTTAGTAATTTTAGATTGTCTTGCTTTTCTCATAAAGGTTCTTGGGTTAACTTGTAGACTGTATAAAAATAATCAGAATAACCATCACAAATTGTGGGATTAGCATTGACTCAAGTATCAGAAAACCTGGATTCTAATCATGATCTTGCTACTAACTTGCTATGGAATATAACTTGCTATGGAAATAACTTACTGCCTCTGTGATTAATTCTTCTAACTTTTAAAATATGAGCTTGAACTAGGTCATAGCTAAAGTCCTTTCATGTTGTGATATTGTATAGAATGTGACTATGATAATGATCCAAGCTAAGTAGTAGGTGCTCAATAATTTCTTATTGAGCAAATGGGTAAAAATGATTACATGATTGAGTTCCTGGCATAGGTTGTAAGTGTTGAAGAAATTTAGATAGAAGAAAGTTGGAGAATCAGTGAGAAAAGGGAAGGTATTCCAACCAAGAACATAATTTCTATGTTTGACTTTGGGTTTTTGGGTTAATTCTTCAGATGGTTTCCAAAGGCCCAGAATATGGGTCTTATTTTACTATTTATTTCTGTGATTTTGATTCTTACTATTTTCTCCTTGATTGGTGAGAGGGGTGTGACAAAAGGAAAGAAAGAGACAAAACTTACATTTGTGAAAAGTCTTCCATATGCTAGGAACTAAACATATATAATATTATCCTTACTTCACACAAAATCCAGCAGAAAAGGACATTGCTGTTTCCATTTTTTACAGGTGAAAAAACTAAACCTCAGAGAGGTTCAATAAATTCACTAAGTTCACTTTCCTAGTAAGGGGCAGATCTAGGAATCAAGCTAAGATTTACTAATTCCCAAACCCTTGCTCCTTACACTACTGTGCTACTTCTAGCCAGCATGCTTCCTAGAGTCTTCTTATACCATTTCAGTGTGACCAACAACCAGGGTCTTCAGACAGAGTTTTAGAGTTAAGGAGCTAACCAACTTATTCACATAGACCTTTCACTCAGTGAGCTTATTCAAAACTATTGTATCTTAAATATAATTCTTAAACCTCATCCTGAGCTCTGGAAATCCTGATAGATTGAATAGACTTTCCCTTTGATTTCCCAAAATAAATTTATCCATCTCCAAAAAAAAAAAAAAAATTAAAATGGCCCCTCAAACACTGGAAAAAATGTTAAAATCACCCATAATTAGATAAATGCAAATTTGAACAACACTGAGATACCGTTTTTACTCATTAGTCTGGCAAAATTAAAAAGTACAACAATACATTCTGCTTGTAATATTGTGGGGAGACAGGTACTCCAATACGTTACTGGTGGAAATTCAAATTGCACAACTTTTCAAAATCTGAAAATATCTTATGAAACTACACATGCATTTACATTTTAACCCATAACTACACATGCATTTACATTTTAACCCAGAAACACTACTTCCAGGAATCGACTCTGAAGATATATCTCCAACAACATGAAAGCACATACGCACAGGTTATTCACTGCAACATTGTTGGCAATTTCAAAATATTGGAAATAACCTAAATGCTTACACACAGGACAGCAGTCAAATAAACTATGGTATATCCAAACAATTAATTACTAGATTAGTAATATATTGCTGTGCGACAAATGACCAGAAACTGAGTGGCTTAAAAAAAAACCAATATATTTATTATTTCTAAGTTCCTGTGGGTTAGGAATCCTGACACATCTTAACTGGGTCTTCTACTTCAGGGTATTATAAGACTGCAATCAAGTGTTGACCAATGCTGGAAGTCATCTGAAGCTTTACTAAAGAGCGATTGACCTTTAAACTCATATCATTGTTTGCTGTGTTCAGTTCCTTGAGGATTGTTAGACCGAGTGCCTCCACTACTTGCTGGCTGTCAGCTGGGATCTGTCCTCAGGAACTAGAGGCTTCCTATAGTTCCTGGCCATGTGAACCTCTCCATGTGCTGGCTTCCTTCATCAATGCTAACAAGGGAGAGACTCAATGTAGAGAATCTGCTTGCAAGATGGAAGTAACAATCTTATGCAATATAATCACGGAATTGACATACTATCACCTTTGCTTTCTTTTCCTTGTTCTTTTAATACAGGGTTTTGCTCTGTCATCCAGGCTGGAGTGTAGTAGCATGGTCTCAGTTCACTGCAACCTGCACCTCCTGGGCTCAAGTGATTCTCCAGTACACTACAGGTACATGCCACCATGCCCAGCTCATATTTGTATTATTTAGTAGAGACGAGGTTTTGCCATATTGCCCAGGGTGGTCTTGAATTCCTGGGTTCAAGCAATCCACTGGCTTTAGCCTCTCAAAGTGCTGGGATTGATTACAGGCATGAGCTACTGTGCTGGCCTTTGCCATATCTTACTGGATAGACAAGTCACAAGACATGACCATACTCAAGAGCAGAGAATTACACAAGGATGTGAAAATTAAAAGGCAGAGATTATGGAGACCTGGCTATTGCTGGTGATTATTTAGGGCTCAAGGGCTCTTTAGTCAACAGGTAATGAATCTTTTCAGGACCAGGTCCTTACCTTCAAGGAAATGGGTTTCTTTTTGGCCCAAGGTGTGTCTCAAAATGTTACACAGGAGCTAGGGCTTGGAATTGGGTCCTCATGACTCTGTCTGCGGCCCTATCCTGCTGTGGCTGAGCTAGTGGCCAAGTTGCAAGGCAAAATCCACTTTACTCTTCCCTCTCCTCTCCTCAAGCAGAAGGAAGTAGTCTTCTTTGTGGCTTCACATGAGGCTGTCTGTTGTTGCGGGAGGGGTGGCGCAGGCACTCTTGAAGCTTCCCTGGCTGGTATCACACTAAGTCATGTGCCCCCAAGTCTACTGGCTTCGAGCCCAGCATTGCACTAGAATTTGCCTAGACTTGCAGTCCTTGTGGCCTTGACTACTTTTTATGTTTATTTAGGACCCCAGAGCACTTTAGCCCACTGTGGTGAAGCTTGCTGAAACTCAAGTTCTTACTGCTGAGATGGGTGATTCTCCTCTGGCTAGAATGTCTGTAAATGCTCCCTCTGTGGGTGTCAGCTGAGTTCTGCCTCATGTTGCTTTCCACTGACAGGCAGCAGTAAGTTTTAATGAAGTCCCACAATCACTGCAGTTTCCCTCTCCCAAATGTAGATTCTCTCTCTGTACCATGTGGTCATTGCTAGGGGGTGGAGGAGGGGTGGTCAGCAATAATATAGTCAGCAATTCAAGACTATATTTCCTACCCTCTTCAGTACCACGTTAAGCGATATGAAGTTAAAACAATGTACTGTGATTAGTCATTTGATTTCTGGTTCTCATTAAGTTATTTTTTTGTGTTTGTATCGTTAAATTTGGTGTTCCTGTGGAGGGAAAGATCAGTGGAGGCGTCTATTCAGTCATCTTGCTTTCCCTCCTATTTTTCTTCATTCTTTTTTCTCTCTCCATGCATGATCACTATCAATAGTTCCTCAAGGCCATTATTTCTTTTTTTCTGCAAATCCAAATCTACTGTTGAGGTCCTATAGTGATTCTTTTTTACATGTCAGTTATTGTACTTTTCAACCCCAGAATTCTCATTTGGTTGTTTAAAAAAATTTCTCTTTATTGATATTCTCTATTTGATATGACACTGTCATTATACCTCCTTTATGTCTCTAATCAAGCTTCATTTTAGTTCTGTGAATATATTATAATGGATAATTTGCAATCTTTTTCTGTTAAATCCAATATCTAATCACTCTCACAGGCAGCTTCTGTCCTCTGTTTTTTTTTCCCCCAGTGTATGTGTCATACTCTTCTGTTTTTTTGCATGCCTCAAAATTTTTTTATTGGAAACTGGACATTTGAGAACATATTGTAGCAATCCTTGGTACTGCTCCGCTGACTTGATGTTATATTTGCTTCTTCATTTTTGTAGAATAAATTACTTCAGTGACCTCTATCTGCCTTCCCTCCTCCTTATCCCTCACAGCGTTAAGTCTCTGATGTTCCTCCTCAGGAGGGCACAGTTTTGAGTATTCCAAGGTTACCTTCAAATGACAGTGGTATTGGTATAACTATAAAAAAAAAAAACTATAAAAAAAAAAAAGCAGGAGTTGCAATCCTAGTCTCTGATAAAATAGACTTTAAACCAACAAAGATCAAAAGAGACAAGGGCATTAAATAATGGTAAAAGAATCAATGCAACAAGAAGAGCTAATGATACTAAATATAAATGCACCCAATACAGGAGCACCCAGATACATAAAGCAAGTTCTTAATGACCTACAAAAAGACTTAGACTCCCACACAATAATAGTGGGAGACTTTAACAATACACTGTCAACATTAGACAGATCAGCAAGAGAGAAAATTAACAAGGGTATCCAGGACTTGAACTCAGATCTGGACCAAACAAACCTAATAGACATTTACAGAACTCTATACCTGAAATCCACAGAATATACATTCTTCTCAGCGCCAAATCACACCTACTCTAAAATTGACCACATAATTGGAAGTAAATCACTCCTCAGCAAATGCAAAAGAATGGAAATCATAACAGTTTCTCAGACCACACTGCAATCACATTAGAACTCAGGATTAAGAAACTAACTCAGAACCGCCCAGCTTCATGGAAACTGAACAACTGGCTCTTGAATGTTGACTGGATAAACAATGAAATGAAGGCAGAAATAAAGATGTTCTTCGAAACCAACAAGAACGAAGACACAACGTACCAGAATATCTGGGACACATTTAAAGCAGTGTCTAGAGGGAAATTTATAGCAATAAATGCCCACATGAGAAGGAAAGAAAGATGTAAAATAGATACCCTGTGATCAAAATTGAAAGAGCTAGAGGAGCAAGATTTAAAAAACTCAAAACCTAGCAGAAGACAAGAAATAACTAAGATCAGAATAGAAATGAAGGAGATAGAGATGCAAAAAACACTTCAAAAAATCAATAAATCCAGGAGCTGCTTTTTTGAGAAGATGAACAAAATAGACCACTAGCCAGGTTAATAAAAAAGAAAAGAGAGAATAATCAAATAGATGCAATAGAAAACGATAAAGGGGATATCACCACAGATTCCACAGAAATACAAACTACCATGAGATATTACCAGAAACAACTCTATGCACATAAACCAGTAAACCTGGAAAAAATGGATAAATTCATGGACACTTGCACCCTACCAAAATTAAGCAGGAAGTTGAAACCCTGAATAGACCAATAACAAGGGATGAGGTTGAGGCAGCAATTAATAGCCTACCAACCAAAAAATCCCAAGTCTAGATGGGTTCACAGCTGAATTCTACCAGACATACAAAGAGGAGCTGGTATCACTCCTTCTGAAACTATTCAAAATGATTACAAAAAGAGAGAATCCTTCCCAAATCATTTTATGAGACCAATATCATCCTGATTACTAAAACCTGGCAGAGACTCAACAGGAAAAGAAAACTTCAGGCCAATATCCATGATGAACATAGATGCAAAAATCTTCAATAAAACATTGGTAAACCAATTGCAACAGCACATCAAAAAGCTTACCCATCACGATCAAGTAGGCTTCATCCTGGGGATGCAAGGCTGGTTCAACATATGCAAGTCTATAAACGTAATTCACCACATAAACAGAACCAAAGACAAAAACTGCATGATTATCTCAATAGATGCAGAGAAGGCCTTCAACAAAATTCAACAGCAGTTTATGCTAAAAACTCTCAATAAACTAGGTATTGATGGAATGTATCTCAAAACAATAAAAGTTATTTATGATAAACCCACAGCCGATATCATACTGAATGGGCAAAAACGGGAAGCATTCCCTTTGAAATCTGGCACTAGACAAGAACGCCCTCTCTCACCACTCGTATTCAGTTTAGTATTGGAAGTTCTAGCCAGAGCAATCAGGCAGGAAAAAGAAATAAAGTGTATTCATAGGAAAGGAGGAAGTCAAATTGTTTCTATTTGCAATCGACATGATTGTATATTTAGAAAACCCCATCGTCTCAGCCCAAACTCTCCTTAGCTGATAAGCAACTTCAGCAAAGTCTCAGGATACAAAATCAATGTGCAAATATCACAAGCATTTCTATAGACCAGTAACAGACTAACAGAGAGCCAAATCAAGAACAAACTGCCATTCACAATTGCTACAAAGAGAATAAAATACCTAGGAATAAAACTAACAAAGGATGTAAAGGACCTCTTCAAAGAGAACTACAAATAACTGTTCAATGAAATAACAGGGGACACAAACAGATGGAGAAACATTCTACGGTCATTGTTTGGAAGAACCAATATTGTGAAAATGGCCATACTGCCCAAAGTAATTTATAGATTCAATGCTATCCCCATCAAGCTACCAAGGACCTTCTTCACAGAACTGGAAAAAACTACCTTAAACTTCATCTGGAACCAAAAGAGAGCCCCCATAGCCAAGACAATCCAAAGTAAAAAGAACAAAGCTGGAGCCATCACGCTACCTGGCTTCAAACTATACTACAAGTCTATTATAATCAAAACAGCATGGTACTGGTACCAGAACAGAGATATAGACCAATGGAATAGAACAGAGGCTTCGGAGGCAATGCCACACATCTAAAACCATCTGACCTTTGACAAACCTGACAAAAACAACCAATGCGGAAAGGATTCCCTGTTTAATAAATGATATTGAGAAAACTGGCTAGTCATGTGCAGAAAGCAGAAACTGGACCCCTTCCTGACACCTTACTCTAAAATTAACTCCAGATGGATTAAAGACTTAAACTAAGACCTAACACCATAAAAACGCTAGAAGAAAACCTAGTCAAAACCATTCAGGACATAGGCATAGGCAAGGACTTCATAACGAAAACACCAAAAGCATTGGTAACAAAAGCCAAAATAGACAAATGGGATCTAATTCAACTCCAGAGCTTCTGCACAGCAAAAGAAACAATCATTAGAGTGAACTGGCAACCAACACAATGGGAAAAAACCTTTGCAATCTATCCATGTGACAAAGGGCTTATATCCAGAATCTACAAAGACTTAAAACAGATTAACAAGAAAAAAACAAACAAACCCATTCAGAAGTGGGCAAAGGATATGCACAGACACTTTTCAAAAGAAGACATTATGAGGCCAACAAACATATGAAAAAAATGCTCATCATCACTGGTCATTAGAGATATGCAAATTAAAACCACATTGAGATACCATCTCATGCCAGTTAGAATGGTGATCATTAAAAAATCTGGAGACAACAGATGCTGAAGAGGATTTGGAGAAATAGGAACAGTCTTACACAGTTGGTGGGAGTGTACACTAATTCAACCATTGTAGAAGACAGTGCGGCACTTCTTCAGGGACCTAGAAATAGAAATTCCATTTGACCCAGCAATCTCATTACTGGGTATCTATCCAAAGGATTGTAAATTGTTCTACTATAAGGACACATGCACATGAATGTTCATTGCAGCACAGTTTACAATAGCAAAAACCTGGAACCAACCCAAATGCCCATCGATGATAGACTGGACAGGGAAAATGTGGCACATATACACCATGGAATATTATGCAGCCATCAAAAATGATGAGTTCGTATCCTTTGTAGGGACATGGATGAACCTGTAAACCATCATTCTCAGCAAACTGACACAAGAACAGAAAATCAGACACCACATGTTCTCACTTATAGCTGGGTGCTGAACAATGAGAACACATGGACACAGGGAAGGTAGCATCACACACTGGAGTCTGTTGGAGGGAAATAGGGGAGGGACAGTGGGGGGTGGGGAGTTGGGGAGAGATAGCATGGGGAGAAATGCCAGATATAGGTGATGGGGAAGAAGACAGCAAATCACACCAACATGTGTGTACCTATGCAACAATTTTGCATGTTCTTGACATGTACCCCAAACCTAAAATGCAATTAAAAAAAAAACAATAGCAAAGACTTGGAACCAACCCAAATGCCCATCGATTATAGACTGGACAGGGGAAATGTGGCACATATATGCCATGGAATACTATGCAGCCATAAAAAACGATCAGTTCGTGTCCTTTGTAGGGAAATTCATCCTGGAAACCATCATTCTCAGCAGACACAAGAATAGAAAATCAAATACTGCATGTTCCCACTCATAGGCGGGTGTTGAACAATGAGAACACATGGACACAGGAAGGGGAGCATCATACACTGAGGGCTGTTGAGGGGGAACTAGGGGAGGGACAACAGGGGGTAGGGAGTTGGGGAGGGTTAACATGGGGAGAAATGCCAGATATAGGTGATGGGGATAAAGGCAGCAAATCACATTGCCATGTATGTACCTATGCAACAATCCTCTTCACATGTACCCCAGAACCTAAAATGCAATAAAATATATATATAATAAATAAATAAATATAAAGACTAAAAAAAAAAAAAAAGAAGAATATATGTGTTGTGGGCCTGGCGCCGAAGTCAAAGTTCACCCCAGTTATTACTTTGCTCAGAAAATCAGTATCCCACTCAGGAATCTTCCACAGACGTGCCATTGTACAAATGTCTTAATAAGATAATAAAATATGAGATCTACATGGAACCCTGGAGACCTTTTTCCACATTCAGTGAATGAAGAACCTGAGGCCCAGGGTGGGGGAAGAAACTTGATGAAGTTTCTACACATAGCAAGTCGAAGAAATTCAAATCCTTGCTTATTGCCTCCTAGTCTGATGCTGTTTCAAACAGGAGATGTTGAATTCTTTCTTGTAGAGTACCTCAACTGAAGAGAAAGCCTAAAATCAGCAGAAATACTGTAACAGAAGCCAAATGCAATGTAATACGTAGTTCATATACTTACACAAATAATTTAATCTCAGCAATAATCAAGGGATATGTGTTAAGACTTTTGCAAGCAGGTACATGTTAGTTCAGTCTTCTGTCTTCATTTTAACAAACCAAAGCCAGTACTAATTTAATTAATCTTGTCAATCAAATTCCCTAATTAGTAGGTCTAATATTGCAATTTGCAAAGTAGGACTTTAATCTACTTCAGCATTGCTGATTTTATTTTGATTTTTGTTTTTAAACAGTTTAAAGCAACAAGTTTACACAGGCACATTGATAGCGGGGTCATTTGGAATTTTTTTTTTCTGTTACAAGCTGGTTACCTCTGGAAACAGACTCCGTGGTAGAGATGTTTGTGCAGGAAGTTTATTGTGGAGTTCTCTTGAGAACAATATCAGAAAGGGACTAAAAGAAGCAGGACTAAGAAGAGAGAAAAGTTGCAACAGAGGTCTAATCCAACTTCATAAGGAGTTCTGAGGTTGAGACAGCACTTCAGAGATGTTTCAAATTGAGGCAAGGACTCCAGGTCTTTGTATTTTCACATGGACATATCAATGGATGCAGTCTGCACCTGAAGAAAAGGCTGCATAGTGTTGAATAGGGCAGATCTCTCAGCCTAGGACAATTCCTGGGAAGGGAATTAGTTGCACCTTGGCAGGTAACATTCCAGGCAGCTACAGACAACAGTGCCTGAGTTTTTCACAGAGGATGAGTGTTGTACAGTATTCATGATATTTCCCTTCCTTCAGATTTTTCCCTCCACCACTTCCCCACACCAGCATCATCAAATGGTCTACTTCATTCCTTCCTTGCCTTACTCTTTGCACTATTATGCCTATAGGAAGGTTCAGCAGAATTGTGTTCTCTTTCTCTTTGCTTTTGAAATGCTGCTTTTTCTTTTTTTTTAAATAATTTATTTATTTTACTTTAGGTGCATATTATATCTCGCATTTCTCCCATGTTATCCCTCCCCACCCTACCCTCCCTCCTCACCCCTCACTATCTCTCCCCTACCCCCCCCAACTGTCCCTTGTGTCTGATGCTCCTCTCCCTGAGTCCACGTGTTCTCCTTCAACACCCACCTATGAGTCAGAACATACAGTGCTTGGCTTTCTGCTCTTGAGTCAGTTTGCTGAGAATGATGGTTTCCAGATTCATCCAAGTCCCTACAAAGGACACGAACTCATCCTTTTTTATGGTTGCATAGAATTCCATGGTATATATGTACCATATTTTCTTTGTCCAGTCTATCATTGAAGGGCATTTTGGTTGGTTTAAGGTCTTTGCTATTGTACACAGGGCTGCAATGAACATACGTGTGCATGTGTCTTTATAGTATAACCATTTATAGTTCTTTGGGTATACACCCAATAGTGGGATTGCTGGGTCAAATGGAATTTCTATTTCTAGATCCTTGAGAAATCGCCACACTGTCTTCCACAATGGTTGAACTAATTTAAACTCCCACCAAATTAATTACTTGTCTGTAAAGGATTTTATTTCTCCTTCACTTATGAAGCTTAGTTTCGCTGGATATGAGATTCTGGGTTGAAAGTTCTTTTCTTTAAGGATGTTGAATATTGGTCCCCACTCTCTTCTGGCTTGTAGAGTTTCTGCTGAGAGATCTGCTGTGAGTCTGATTGGCTTCCCTCTGTGGGTGACCTGATCTTTCTCTCTGACTGCCCTTAGCATTTTTTCCTTCATTTCGACCCTGGTGAATCTGACAATTATATGCCTTGGGGTTGCTCTTCTTGAGGAATATCTTTGTGGAGTTCTCTGTATTTCTTGAATTTGAAATTTGGACTGCCTTGCTAGGCTTGGGAAGTTCTCCTGGATCATATCCTGGCGTGTGTTTTCCAGCTTGGATTAATTCTCCCCATCATATTCAGGTACACTGATCAAGCATAGATTAGGTTTTTTCACATAATCCCACATTTCTTGGAGGCTTTGTTTGTTTCTTTTCACTCTTTTTTCTCTTGTATTGCCTTCTCTTTTTACTTCATTGAGTTGATCTTCAATTTCTGATATCCTTTCTTCTGCTTAATGGATTTGGCGATTAAAACTTGTGTTTGCTTCATGTAGTTCTCGTGCTGTGTTCTTCAACTCCATCAAGTCGTTTATGTTCTTCTCTAAGCTGATTATTCTAGTTAGCATTTCGTCTAACCTTTTTTCAAGGTTTTTGGTTTCTTTGCATTGGGTTAGAACGTGTTCCTTTAGCTCTGAGAAGTTTGTTATTATCCACCTTCTGAATCCTGTTTCTGTCAATTCTTTGCACTCCTTCTCAGTCAAGTTGTGATCCTGTGTTCTTGAGGAGTTGGGATCCCTTGAAGGAGAAGGGGTGTTCTGGTGTTTGGTGGTATCACCTTTTTTTGTGCTGTTTTTTTCTCATCTTTGTGGATTTACCTGGCTGTGGCGTCAGAGAGCTTCTTGATGAGGTCGCTTGTTTGCCTGTGGGAGTGCTACTGGGTTTCTAAGGACTCCATCAGGTTACTAGGGAAGCTTCCTGTATCTTTTTTGTTCATGCTGGGAGATTAGGCCCACCTCTTCTGCTGACCTGTAGGCACTGCTGGGTTGTGGAGAACGCTGTCCCATTGTTATGTAGGTTTCCTGTGTTTTTTGTTAAAACATGTAGCCCAGTCCCACCCCTCTAGTTGTGGGTTGTGCCCTTCCTCCACTGGGTGGGATCATTTAGCATTCCTCTCAGACTGTGGCACTGGCTAGGCAACCCACTAGAGTCAGATCTTCAGCCCTCTGGGGTTTGTGGGGGAGGTTAGGGACCCACCTAGCTGTACCTGGCAGTCTTCTGCCTTTCAGCTTTCTCTCTCTCTAGTCATGGGGCAGGGGCCGCCCAGGTGCTCCCACTAACAGCTCCCTCTCTCTCCCGACAGGGGAAGAGTGTGACAGCTC